>OZ002740.1:221810699-221849569 GCA_963924295.1 Dioctria rufipes | reverse complement strand
TGATTGAAAGATTTCAACGAATCATGAAATCTGCAATTATGGCTCCAAGAAATACGTTATCTTGGACAGAAGATCTACCATTTGTTCTACTTGGTATCCGGTCTGCGATCAAAGAAGATTTAGATTGTACGCCCGCAGAACTTGTTTATGGCCAACCTCTAAAAGTACCAGGTGAAATTTTCGTGGAAAAATCTCCCTGCATACCTCCAGATCCCAAAGATATCGTAGAGCAGCTTCGAAAAAACTTTCGAACTACAAAATGTATAGCTACACGAACCGACCAAAACCAAAATGTCTACATACCTAAAACCCTAATGAACTCAAATTTTGTTTTTGTCAGAGTTGACAAAGTACGAACAGCCTTACAAGCACCGTATGAAGGACCTTACAAAATAATCAAACGCCTCAGGAAACAATTCATCCTGAACATCAAAGGAAAAAACGTGTCTATATCAATAGATAGACTAAAGCCCGCATACGTCATGCCGAAACAGAAGAAAATACAGCCACCAAAAACAAAAGAAAAGTAACGTCAGGTTTAAAACAGTCTCAAAAATTTCTTCACGTAACCCATGAACGCTACGCTGGAGGGGGAGTGTGTAGTGACTCTAAATATAATCCGCGCAAAGTAATACCAACCCTGAAAGAAAATAAAATACTGCAATAAATAAATAGTTAATCCTGGCAATGCTGCCTTAATATTGCCGAAATAAAGTACGCACGCGCACTCACGCATTCAATCGCATCACGTGAAATACTGGTAGTAAGAGCACTCTTCAAGTGAGGACGGTAAAGGAAGGTTCCGTAGAGTTAGCATCACGAAATAAGCCAGATTGTAAAAAACCAAGTTTGTGTTCTATATTTAAGTTGTATCGTAGTGAAGTATCTTTGAATATATGATAAGTTGTCAAGAATACGTGAGTTATTAATAAATCCAACAACTCGTCCTCACAATCTTATATACTTCAGTTTGCAGAAACTACCAAATTAACTGTGCTGCAAGGTCATGAAACATTTGAAGCAAGTATCGAAGACTGATAAAGGTGTAGCAAGTGTATAAAGCACGTCATTATTAACAGTGGCGGATCCATGGGGCGGGGGGGGGGGGTCGTGGGGGTCATGCCCCCTCTAAATTTGAAAAACAAAATATTTAATTAATTGAGTTGTTTGAAGAATATATTTATTATTTTGTATTTTTTTATTTATTTTTTCAACTTAAAAAAAAATTTATTCCAAAACTTAAAAAAACCAAAATTTATTTAAATGCATATTATTGTGTGCATGTGAGTATGTGTATAAGTTCTTCTCAGAATTTCAGTTTGGCACCTTGTGTGATCCCTCGAGAAACACTTTCCAAGCCACAAAACAGACTCTCTCACTACCACATCAGAGCCCTAACTTAGTCCTAACTCGTAACATTCTAAAATATTTGCAGTGTTCTAATATAAAATTACTAACATGTATAATGACTAATCTCCATAGAAAGACACTGCAGAAAGTGAACTCACTTGTATATGGCGTTCTCTTTAGGTTTATACCAAAAACTGTAACTTAATTTCGGTAATCATATACGGAGCTCCGCGTAGCAAAATTATTTTGCTGGTACGTCTCAGCACAAGAGTAGGAAAATTCTTCCTTCCCTAAAAACTGCACTTGTAGGTTGGCCCTAAATAAGCCGTTCGATCAGAAATTTTACAATTTCAAAATTTCCGGAACTATTTCCTTTCTATTGATGACATTGACACGTCTAGGCACAAAAGTGTAGCAAAATGCGCGTGCAGTATACGCATAAACTTTAGGTCTGTTCGCGTACTAGCTTCAAATCGTTTTGTAAGTTCTTACTCGAAGGCGTTCGCGTACTCGAAAACTGAGAGAGAAATTGTTCACATCACTTTTCCCCTCCGTTCAATTTATTACTTGATTTGACTAGAGAAAAATCGTCAAGTGAAAACTTCAAAAGTGTCAGATTTGACAGCTCCCACTAGTTTTTAGTTATTTTTGAGTTTTTAGCTATTTTTCCTCCGGTGGAAGTAGAATGTTCTACAAAAACATTTTACGTATTCAAAGTGGTAAATTAAAGTTGTTTATTGTACTTGTACTATAGAAAGTAATTCTCCGGCATGCATATTTATATCAAATAGGAGCACAATAACTCAATAATTTAAATAATAAATCAGGTAATCCACTTTAATTATTTGACGTTATACAAATTTTTACTCGGAGCCTTTCGCGTACTTTGCGGGTGTCACTCGCAGTTTCTCTCCCTATCATATAATTTGACGTTTTTCATGTTTTTATTTGAACAAAATATGCGAGTAGACCTATAGTAGTGCAGCCGTCGATATCAGGTTATTTGCATTTCTTATCTGTCGATATCAGTGACAGTAATCGAGCACAAATATACTTGTAATCTCAATCGTATTATTTTACTGTCAATGGGAGAAGTTTTTAGGGAAGGAAGGATTTTCCTCCCTTTGTGCTTAGACATACCAGCACAATAATTTTTTTACGCGTAGTTCCATATGTGATTGCCAAAATTAATTGTGTGCGTGTTCAATTAAGTTAGAGTTTATAAAAGAAATTAAAGAGTATTCAACTTGTTTTTACATTTATTTCACAAACATTTTTTCTTCTCGTTATAAGTTTACTGACAGCTGTTTCGATCCCTATCGGATCATCCTCAGAGCAGTAAACAAGTGCTGTTTCGATCCCTATCGGATCATCCTCAGAGAAGTAAACAAGTGCTACTGAGGATGATCCGATAGAGATCGAAAGAGCTGCCAGTAAATTTATAACGAGAAGAAAAATTTTTTGTGAAATAAATGTAAAAACAAGTAGAATACTCTTTAATTTCTTTTAATAATGTTTCACAAATCGGTCACGAAAGATTCCATCAAATATATAGAATTTTTGAGATAAACAATAACTGTGTCACAAATTCACAGCACGTAATGATAATTTAATTATTATATTATCACCTCAAATCGCAGGTAAACACCTATACAACCGATCGATTAGAAATTTCGCAATTTTAAAATGACCGAATCAAATTCCTTTTCAGTAGTATTATTGGTATACTGCTCGTCCTCCCGATCGAAATTTAGCATTTCGGAATTTGTCCTACCCCCGAATACTTCTCACCCGTAAAAACTGCCTATAATCACCCGCGTGTTAGCCCTGGCTTACATCCGATTTGAAGGGATAATGTAATAAAATTCTCATTATGTGCTGTGAATTTGTGATACACTTATTATTTATATCAAAAATTGTTACTTGTTTGAACGTTTACACAGTTAACCTGGTAATCATATAAGGAATATAGTGTAGCAAAACTATTGTGATAACACGTCTCTGCACGAGGCCAGCAAATTCCTTCCTTCCCAAGAAGTGAAGTGTGTTGGTTGGCCCATGAGCATCTCGCAAAATTTGGGAAGTGTTCAGATGAAAGCCAAAATTTTCCCCCATAATATTGCCTTTTTTTCCGAAAGTTGTTTATGTCCGTTCTTAATTAGTCTTTCAATCAAAGTATCCATTTCCAATAGATGTCTTCTTTTCTATTGCACTATGGCACGTAACCATATTATTTAAATGTTACATAAATACATATCTGTTATATAAATGTTGAAATACATACTCGCTTTTGGTAAAGTAAACACCTTACAATTGTATTTTTATTTTGTAGTAAGATGACCATGACCCCCCCCCCCTAAATTTAACGCTAGATCCGCGTCTGATTACTAACGACGTAAGTAGAAACAATGGTATCTAGAAATGAAAGTTATTAAATAAGCTATAAATATATGTTACAATTGCCATACTGGCTTACCAAAGCTTTCATCCACAAGTAAGACGGTTGGTTGAAGTGTTTCGTTATTTTTTCGCGCCAAAGCTCTCTCTTCCTCTATTACCTCAAAAAGCCGGGTTGATTCCTGAAAGACAATAATTTATCCTTGTTGTGCTACATATTATTAAATATATCATAAAAGTATTAACCTTAATGTGACGAAAAAATGCTTTTGATATTTCTGGCAGAGTAAATCTCGTCCTATTGCTGTTTGAACAACGCTTCTTTTTAAATGCGTGAGGGAGGAGATTATTGGTAGCACTTGATATTCTATTATTCAATTCCGGAATTGATTTACTTGCAGCGTGTACTTTTAATTTTTCGTTAATACCAGCCCAGTTCGAGAAGAGCTTATTGCCTTTATATGGGTAAAGAAAATTGAAATCGTTGCAAATCAAAAAGTTTCCCTTTTTCCCTTTAAGCACAGGGTATTCTTCAAAATAGTTATGAATTCCATTATTCTCTTTGGTTTTTAAAATAGACAAGCGGTATTTACAGTCTTTCACCAATAATCAAAGATTTTCTCGTAAGGCTCAAAGTTTTTCCTTAAAAATTCCAAAATTTCGTTCAGACTTTCCTCACTGGTCTCCTCTTGAATTGTCAAATCATCTTTATTTTCTGTCTTATTAGAACACTTTTGCCGGTCTTTTAAAATAATTGAAAACTTCCCACAATTTTCCTGATGCTCCTTTTTTTGTTACATTGTTATATGGAACAAAATACAAGTCAGCATTCTCATTTTTAAATATGTTTGTGATTTCTTTTGTTAGTATAAGGAATCTGTCACTGGAAATTTTAAATGGTAACTTCTGTCTATATAATTTTTCGAATTCTTTCGTTATTATTATGTTTGCTAATATATTTCTGTGGGAACTTTCAAGAGTATTATTATTTATATAAGAATTCGTGACTATAACATCATTAGCACATTTTAAATAATTTTCGATAGTTCCTTATGGCTTTGCCGTTACTGCTAAAATCTACCAAATATTTTTGTGATGAATATATTACAAAATATTACACAAGTGGAAAAAAGTATTTCACTTTGTTTTATGTTTTTATTTTTGCTTGTTTATTTTTTAAGAATATAAACATTCAAAAATAATGTTTAAACTTGGCAGTACATTTATTTCAACTGGTATTAAAAATCAAGAAAATTTTCCACGTCTAATTCTTCCTGTACTAGTTGGTGAGTAGGTCCAATATTAGCGATGGAAATAGAGATCGGTTCGCATAAAATGCTTCCAGAATCAAAAGTTGTTTGACTTAAAGTGGTGGCAAGTGATGGTGTCTACAAAAATATATAATATGCACATAATAACATCTAATATATACTACTTACATGCTACTGAAAAGCTATGAGTTATGAGATACTTCACTCCGTATTTTGAGTAAAGATATATTGAAAGAAATACGAAAAAAATTGCAAAGAATCAGAAATCTATATACTAACCACAATCTGAATGATATACCCTTTAAATGCCTGTACGTGTATACTTATGTACATACTTATTCTGAATAGTAAGACCTCGCATTTTAAATTTTTTAATAATTTTGATGTTTGGTAAAGTAAGTTTTTTTTCTCGAGATTATCCGGTATAAAGCGATTTTGTTATGATTTTATTGTTCCTAAAACAAATGAATATCTGGCAATGCTTACTGAAAATATTGGTATTTAATTTTATTCTATAATTTTTGGATTTATTTCCGCAAAATAGATGACTAATTCTCTAAATTATAGGAAAATATGCCACAATTCGATATCCTGTGCAAAGTAGTGGGAATTCTAAATTGGGTTTTTTTCCATGTGGCTTCCTGAGCAACGAATTTGTTTATCAAATCATCACAATCCAAATACCGTGATTCAATGCAAAGAATAGCCAGGATGTTCAACCTGTCCTCGTTCATTTTCGAGCATAAACAAATTTTCACTCACAGCAAACACGAGAAGCTCACCAAGTTTTGCCGCCCTAGGCCCGGGCCTATTTGGCCTATCGGGGATTCCGCTCCTGATCACCTCCTGTTCTATTGACCAATTAGGTGGAAACACTCTGTACAGATGAGAATAGTTTTAATTGGAATTATTATGCGATAATTTTTCTTTTAATCTGTGGTGGCGGATATCACACTAATTAGCTATCGTTAGTGTTCGTGTATTTTATTTGTGGCCCATCACAATTCTTCTTCCATTGTGGCCCAGGGAGCCAAAAGATTGGACATCCCTGATAAACGAAATATATAGTGTATACTAAGTTTGTCATTCCGTGTGTAACGGATAGAAATAATACTGGTAGAGCAAAATGAAGGGAATGCTCACGCACATTATTAAAAATTATTTTGATTTTTGTATGCTCTTCTGTCTATCCGTCTGTTTACTCGTTTGTTTGGCTATCCGTTCTCACGAAAACTCGAGAACACGTTCACTTTGGGAGGTGGTGTTTTGTACACGGCCTTTCTAAAATAAATGCAAATTTAATTTCTTAAATAATACAAAAACCAATCAAATAAACCAGTTGACAGATAAAGTTAGTAGCGTTTGCTAGGGCTTGAAATGCACGTAATAACATCCTTTAATTGAAGGCAAATACAACTCAGCAACAAAAAACAAAATAGCCACAAATATAAAGAATTAGTTATTTTTGCCTTTTTAGTAAATAAATATTTTTCAATAGGCATGTACAAACTTATGACTATTTCTAGATGTGAGATGACCCGAGTTAAGATAGGGTTTTTTTTCCAAGTTTTGCCACACTGAGTTTAAAATATTCGCTTTACTGATCTATGGTATCGTAAGAATTCTCGCTTTTTTTCTTGTTTATGTAAATAAATTCTATAGAACAAATGAGACTAAAAACCCCTGATTAAATCTGAGTTTAAGAGTCACGTACCGCGAATATGCTAATTAGATTGTCTTTTCAATTCGAAAAGAAGATGGAATAAAAGTTGAGAATTTTTATTTTATACGACTCTAAATTAAATATCAGAGAAAAAGCAACTCCGTCGCCCTCTTTTTGAAGCCGAGACGTTCCGCTTTCCCGGACAAGTTGACAATTTATTTGTCCCATTTCGTTGTTATGATTAATAGGAAAATTAAGAAATTCAAGAGGAAAAGGCTTCGTTAACTCAGTAATAAAAGCAGTCGTCCGGAAAGCAGAAGGTCCCGACCCAAAAATCAATAATTTAATTTAGAATCATAAAAAATAAAAGTTCCCAAAATTTCATCTATTCCATCTATGACCGATTCTAAAAGTTGTGCGTTCGAGTCCCGTATGGGACAAGATATAATTAAATAAAGAGAAGATATAGAATAAAATGATTATCTGCCTTATTTATTAAATTGTATGAAAATGAAATTTAGCGGACCAGTATGGGTAAATTGGTAGTTACCAACGTAACATAGATAAGGAATGTGGTTTGCGACGGAAGCTATTCATATAGTAAAATTTAAATGGAAGCTTTAGTCAAGTTGTTGTTGAAGTATGTGGTAGAGTGAAAAACTGGATTCTTAATTATATCATACAGCATCATCTTTTGAAGTATCCTCGGCCAAAGTTCTGAAGAAAAATGTTCGGGTAAATACGAAACATAAACTATGTGTCTGTTACCTTCCGACTGCTTCCAAAATTAATTATATCGCTTCCGCTTGGGCATTTTTAAGAGGACAGAAAAAATTTCTTGTTAAATTATATGTTCTTTCTTTGGTATAACATACTTATATGTAATCTATGCTTCTCCACCAAGATTAAATTGACGTGGATCATGGGGCAAGGTATTGATGGCCCAGTTTGTAGAGGAATATACTGTATAAAAGTGCGAGTCTCGCCGATGACCAGTTGATTTTTTATGATTTCCACAATATTCCGGCCGGAGGATCGATGGAGAGGCGTACAAGACAGTCATCTTAGGATATATCAAGATTCAAGACGCATGAGTTGTGAGGTGTGTGACTAGTTTTTTATTATTTTAAAATTTACTTTTTGACTAACCATAAGTCATACCTAGAAGAGAAAAGACTTCAAAACGAAACACTGACGAAAATTTTTAGTTCCTTCGATCTCAAAATATTAAAATTAAAATAGTAGGAATGTAAACTGAAATTCTTCTAATAAAACATTCCTGTAAAATATTTAACAAAGGATAAAAGATGAATGTAGACAACTTTCCTTTCAATCAAAAAAGAAAAAGACAAAAATAGCTTCCTGCCATTCAAGGAGCTCTTCCGGCTTCAATCAATATACCTTTTGGAAGGGACAATAAATTTTATTGGCAGCAATCATCGTTTGCCTACAGGTGGAATCCCCTTGATATTGTTTTGTCTGTAACTTTTCTATCTGAACGTAGTCATCTCATTGGGTTTACTAAGTCTTGATGATGGAATTTTACCTTACTTTCTATACCTGTAGAAAATAAATTTTGATCAATTTATACGGCGAACCAAAAAGTTTTTGCGGATGGGAAAGTTACTAATGATATTTTCCAGAATTTTTTTCTGATTAAATGGGAATACCTCGGAGATATTTTAACCCCAATATTAAAGCCAAGAGAGCAAGAATATTTAAAACTGAAAATTATTATTGAAGCAATTATCTCGAGGACAAAGGAAAAGTTTTAGGTATTTTAAGGATGAAACTGGTTAACTCAGCTCGGGGCTAAATTAGAATTCTTACTGCCACATAATAATGGAGTTTGAAAAATATTTAAGGTTGTTTTAAAAAATTGCGGGATAAAGTCAGGAATATAAGAAGTTTTAAATTCTTCTAATTACAGGATAAGTATTTTTTAAATTAAATTAAAGGGTAAACAGTTCAGTTTTTTACATCATGGAGTAAACTTTTTCAAACACCCGGTTCGCTTTATCTAAAATCTTTTTGTTTTTTTCCCTGCAGCTTACATTTACCTAGCTGTTCCTTCATTTATATAGTTACTTTTTTGAGCCTCGGTACATGATATTAATTGTGTAATTGTTTCGAAATTGGATTTAATATTGAAAAGTCTTTGATTAATTTTCGATAATCACAGTGATTTAGCGGTTTATTGTCTGCAATGTTTGTGCTTCCTACACACGTACGATTATTTGTTACCTATCACTGTAATTCCTTATATCATGTCAGAAAAACGAGTGAGTGAGGTATCGTCTATTATGTTGAATATAAAACATAAGTTTTCCGCACTTACCAACGAGATAGAAACTAAAATTGCTTCCTTTAATTCTGTGATTGAGGCCAAAATTGATCAGTCTGTGCTAAACTTCAAAGCACTTTTCGATGAATTGGAAACAAAGTTGCGCAATACATTATCGGATAAAATTCTTGAAATTGAATCCAATATCACGAAGCTACAAACAGCGCAAGTATCACTTGAGGATCGATTGGATCACCTTGAAGGACGCCATAAAGCAAAAGTAATGTTATTATTATAACAGGGATTCCCTTTTTACAAAATGAGAACCTTACTCAACTGTTTAATAAACTTTGAATCGCATTGTGTCCAGACACAACATGTACGCCTCGTAGCATATTTCGTGTTAATGAACGCAAGGCATCGTCTCAGGTTATCATTAAATTCCATAGCCCCAACGAAAGGAATGCTTTACTATCTGCTATTCGTCGGGCTATAAAAATACGCAGCAATAAGGTAATGAAAGTCTTATCATTGTCTGATATTGAGAGCTGAAATTTTGTACACTGACTTTAAAAAAAAAAGTAAAACTAAGTTCGAAAATGAGACAAATCGGGCAACCCCTTCGTGAGTTGCCATACAAAAATTTCGTTTTCCACTATATATTTGGACACTCACGGAGAGCGCGTTGATATAGAGAGCTGAAATTCGGTTACATGATGTTTTCATAGTAATAGGAAATCAAATTTCTAAAACGGACTAAATCGGGCAACCCTTTCTTGCTGTTGCCATATAAAAATTTAGAATATGAACTCCTATAAAACTGCTTATAATCATTTTTTCCGTTCGACAAATTGTTCTAGAAATATATGCGAAAAACTAATGCAAAAATTGAAATTGCTCATCTAGCGCAGTGGTCGTTAATCTTTTGCGGCCGTTGGAACCCTTCTGCTGATAATATTATTCCTGGAACCCCAATTCCGAAAAGTATCAAGCAAGTAAAAACACAAATTTATATAACAAAATTTCGTATTTTTTTATACAAAAAGTTTAAATAATAAAAACCTGGTCTCTTGCACTTGGCTCGTACACGAAGGGCTCCATACCATCGTACAAAATTTAACACTATGCACGCCAAAAAAATGTTTTTTTGTTATAGCGGCAATAGAAGTACACACTCTGTGAAAATTTCTACTTTATACCTATTACGGTTCATTAGATACAGCCCGCTGACAAACAGACGGACGAACAGCGGAGATTTAGTAATATTGTGCCGTTGGCACGCTTCGTGTTCGGAGCCCTAAAAAAGTACTCAATGACTAGTTGAAACTATTTTTTATTACAAATTATATTAAAATCTCGTATAGTTCTTCCCAAGTAGCACAATAGATCGTATACTAATCGTAGAAATACATTTATGACATTCTGTTAAGACATACGATTTACAATTACGACATCATGAATGCAATACGATCCTTTTCAGATGTCTTTATAACGTATATATCTGCAAAGTGGGGAATCTATTCAACGTCGTCACAACGTCATCCAAAGTTATTACAATTATTATGCGATGCAATATACGATGCTATAATAACATTACTATATCGTATACACTACTATACCACTGATATATGACATCATAAAAGCATTGTTATAACGCAAGTATAACATAGTTTATGATTTAGAAATTACTGTAGGTACATATACATACAAATATCAATAGATTGTGTGAGTTTATTCTTTAAAAAAATATATAATACCAAAGTATATATAATTGCAATTTACAAGTATTTGATGGACTTGTTAAAATGAAAAAGATGTGAGGGTGTTGAATTATTTTCTATTATTTACTTCAAAGAATGGCATTTATGTGATATTATACGAATTTGTGATGGCCCAATATACGGAAGATTCTTCCAACAGCCAAGGGCATTACAGCGAAATAATCAGCAATTGCTAAACGATAACCTCGCATGGTATTGTTCTGCAACTGTCGGTTGTTTTGCCGATTAGCCCAACAGCTGGCTGCGATGAGCGCTTAGTGGAGCAATCGACGATTACGATAATAATTTACCTCGCATGGTAATTATTATGTAAAGCGATTGTTTACAACTAAGCGACTCAGGTGCTGCAACCGGTAGAACAAACGACAAGGTTGTTGTCGTTTGTTTACATCCGCGTTGTTAGTAAAGTTTACTTCCGAGTATCGGACATAAAAGACCAATGACTGGTCTGGCGAGTGCCGTATTATTATCAGTCATCGCAGTAGCATGTTTCGGTTCGGGTTAGTTATATTATAGTTAAGATAGGTCAGGGAAAGTAATAAAGTGTAAAGAGTTTTCAATTATTTCGAGTGTTTTTATTTATTCGCAAGTCTTCCGTTTTTCAGCTAACTGAGAGTTTGAATGATACAATTGCATTGGGACACGACAATTGGCGCAGCCGGTAAACTTAGGTAAGGAATTTGAGAATTTCTTGCTGTTGTGTTGTTTTTGTTTTTTCATGGTTAATTTTCTTTTTTTTTAAATTTTTTTAAGATTGTCGAAATTTTTGTTTTTTTTTTGATAAATTTATTTTTCAGATATTACAATAAATTAATTCTTTTACTTTTCAGGCTTAATTTAAGAAGTGCTAGATTAAGTGTTGAGTGTGATTTTAATTTATAATAATACTGAGCTGAGTGTGAGTTTTTATATGAAGGGTTGATCATTATAGGCGTTCAAAACTTTTCAGTGTGCTCTATGCGCAAAAAGTAAGGTATAAGTAGATGATTAATCATGAAAATCAGGAAATAATTTTTCTTAAACAAGTTGAACGTTAATTAAATAGGTGCAAAGCCTTATTTGGCTTCGCCATTTATTTAACAACAACTTGTACGTTAATTAAATTGGTGCAAAGCCTCATTTGGCTTCGCCATTTATTTAACATTATAATTTAGCTACTCCAACCGGTCATACACGTAGGTACATACAACAAACGTGATAAACAACTTTTCGTATTACAGGGCATTTACATTATTTTTGTGCAATTTTTTTTTTTTTAGGGTACAGTGAAAACAGATTTAAGATTTGTTTTGTGTTGTTTTTTTTTTTTTGTGTAGTTTAAAATAAAAAATTAAAAAATATTGGATTTGTTTTTGATAATTTTGTTGTTGGGCAATAGGAGACTAAGGATAGTAGATAGTAAGAAGACTAATCGTTATTTCGTTTAATGGTCTCGAGTATAGTGACGGTAATTTCAGTTGTTTTATATAGGGATCGGAGTTATCGAAAATAATTTTGGTCAAGAGGTTGAGTCTAGTTGGGTTTACAATAAGGATAGAAGTTGTGGGGAATAATCCGTAGCAGCGTATCAATGTCTGCATGGTGCTAGCTTTGTTATATATCTTAAATGTCCACAGGTAGGAGCAATATATTAACTAGGGAGGAATTAGCACGCTATCAGGCTCAGGAAAGGGAATTAGAACTGAAAGCACTGGAACTTAAGAAATTCCAGACAATATTGCAGAGTTATGAACAAGACTGGCAATATATCGAGGAGCATATAACGGGAGAGTTACGGAAAAGGTGGACAGAAAAAGAGGCAAAGAAAATACTGGAGGAACTGAATGAGAGTGCTAAAAAAAGTACAAAAGGCGAAGCGTTAGATCTACTTGTGACAGCAGCATTCGAAGTTATCCAGAGCCGTGAAATAGAAGCAGAACAAGCATTGGAAGAAGAAGACTCGCTAAAGGTACAGCTAAAGGAGGCCGAAGAAGCTACAGCAGAACTAGAGAAAGAACTGGGGCTCGATAGATCTTCACAGAGAAGTCCGAATCAAGATATTAATAAAGCGAACACGAGTAAGGGGTTCAGGCCAAGGAAATTATTATTCTGGGAACAACCTAAGGAGCAGAAGCAACATTCAGAAACAGAGCAAAGTAGAAGAAAGAAACAGGAGTTAGCGCCGAGTAGAAACGAGGGAAGCGAACGAAACCAGATAATTCCAGAGGAAAGAAACATATCCGGGGAGAACAGTCAGCAAGTCAATATGACAGACGTGCACGAAAAGGTAATGGATCTAGTATCCAAGTATGTGCCCATGCTATCCGGTGAAAGATCATCCAGGCTCTCGAAGGAAGTATATCGCTTCCTGAGTTGTAGTAAAGAGCTACACGATCGACTGACGGAAGAAGAGCAGAACATCTTCATTAGGTGTATAAAGTATCGCTTATCGGACGATGCGTACTACTTGGTAAATTCGCAAGAGCCAAAAGATTTCGATTCTTTGCAGCAAGTAATCAAATCAGCTTACATGCCTAAGAAATCTTTTAGTGAATTGCGAACAGAAATGCTGGCATACAGGCAGAGACCCGGCGAAGATATCAGGGAGTTCGCAGACCGGATGAAAGAATTGCTCGATCTGATAAAAGCGGCGGTCTCGGCAAAATACCCGGGAGGAGATAGAGGTCTGATTGCAGAACTGGAGGCAGATGCAGTAGCGACATTCAAAGCTGGCGTCATGCTTAAGTCGACCCAAGTATATCTAACTGGAATCGCTTGAAGGAGTACAGGAGGAAGCTCTTTACTTCCAAAAGGACTCGGAAAGGCTTCAAGCCATGGCACCAGAGACGCGGAAGGGATTCCCGGAATTTCTCAGAGGAAAGAATATCAAATGCTTCAAATGTGGACAGCATGGGCATATCTCTAGGGAATGTCAGCCATATAGGCGCGAATCATCTCGAATACATCACGTCAGAGTCGCAGATATTAAAGAAGGCGTTAATGGAAGATTACTTACGGCAGGGGAGGGGATTTACTGCCAGTTCTGCCGAACACAAGACCATTATACGGAGAATTGTCTGAAGAAATATCTAGCAGAGAAAGCCAATGAAAAATTAGTTTCTCAGAGTAAGTTTGTCATCACAGTGCCATCGGACATAGCTTTAGAAGGTAAGTTTAGGCTTTTAATTGACACTGGATCCACATGTAGCTTAATCAAGGTCGCTAGGATCAAAAGGGATATACACATAAATACACATGACAAAATACGAATTGGAGGACTGTTTGGATTTGCTAGGAGATCCATAGGGACTTGTGAGGCGAAGCTGCTAATAGATAACAGTCAGCAGGCTTGTAAATTTAACGCCGTTGGTGATACAAATTCAATTCCAGCGGACGGTATCCTTGGAATGGATTTCCTCAGTGACAGAGCTGTTATCGACTGCGTGAATAGGAAATTGTGGATTCAAGGCGCTAACGAAGCACAAAAAGAAAGTTCCGTTGTTAGAAATGTCACAGATAGTGGTCCAGTGGTATCCAATAATTACAGTCCAAGAAATCAGTTCGAAGCCAGAATAGATGAGGCTTACAGGAACGTGGCAGAAAACATTAGAACAGATATCAGTAATCCAGACAGCAAATGGAAAGATACAAAATGCAATGTAGATGTAGCTTCAGGACAGGGAGAGAAAAGTCTACCCATATTGGATGAGCCATTACGGCCACAACTATGGGAGAAGACTTGGAGCACAGCTTACGACAGTGCGGAACTTAATGTAAGCGTCGAAGAATGTCGGGAGAAGGGGAGGAGACAACCAGAATATTATGGGTATAGAGGAAATAGGCTGGAAGATGGACATGCATTTGTTAGAATCGCGAATGCAAGAGCCTATCCTGCCAAAACCATGAACTCCTCGATCGAACTACACGGACCTCGTAAGTATCCTAAACGATCTGGATGGCGCTATAATTGTAGGAACAATTGTTATCCTCAACTAGGGAAAGCCCAGGGGATTATGCAGAAAAGTAGGTTTGAATCCCAGGGAGGTAAGAGTAAGCCGGATAGGACAGAAGTTATCAAGGCAGAATCAAAGTAAGGGAACGGAACTTCATTCATGTTGAAAATTCAACTTCTGCTACAAGTTCAATAAACCCTTATAAGGTAAGTAATGGTTATGGCCCAGGAATAGGAAGACTTAACCAAAGATTTTTTCCACCAAATTCTCTCCAATTTCAGAAGAAATTCGATGAGTGGAGTTTGAGTCTATGGCCAGAGGAAGGATAAAGGTAACGCAGTGGATCCAATTTAAGGTTAATTTATAAATTAAAAGGTAAGGAGAGGTAAGCAAATGTTTTTAGAAAGAAGACATAGTGAGATTTAAAAACAAGAGAAACTTAAAAAAAAGAGTTATTTAAATACGAGAATTTAAAAAAAAAACAGGAATAAGATGTTTAAAGTAAACAGAAAATTAAAAGAAAAAAAGGAATACCAGATTTAAAAAAAAAGATAAGATTGAAAAGAAAAGAAATAAGAGATTAAAAAGAAGGAGAAATTTTAACAAAAATGAAAAATATTAAAAAAAAAAGAGTTGCGAAACATTGGTTGAAAGAAAGTTGAAAGCAAATTAATAGATGGTTAAAGTTAAAGATCGCCAAAAAGGCAAGAAAAATAAAAACAAAATAGTAATGAAATAAGAAAAATAAATGTTATAAATTGAGGGGTTTTTAAAAAAAATAATAAGAGTTAAGAAGAAGTTGCAAAGGAAACTGAATTAAAAGAAAAGGAAAAAAGTTAAATGAGAAAAATATTATCTAAGTATAGAAAAATTGATTATAAATTCATGGGAAAATATATAAGACAGATAGAAAATACTCATATCTTCGAAAGGGTAATTGTATAAAATATGTAGAAATAAAAAGAAAAGCTGAAAGAATTTTTATTGTTGTTTTTGAGTAGGGTTGCTGAAATAAATAACGGCTAATTAGAAAAGTTGAGTAGTTCATTTCACATAGTTTAAAAAGAATAGGAGGGTTGCCATAGGTCAAATATGTATTGGTGAGATCTTCAAATCTCCGTTCGACGTATCCAATGTTTCCAGAGCGCAGGCGGTATACAGATGAGCGCAACACTATGAAGAAAGCAGCGGAAATACGGAAATGGGATGAAAAGCAATGCTTATGCGAAGCCCAGGGCAACTTGGTTTATAGATATGGATGCTAATTTCAACAATTAAGAAGCAGTACGGAATTACTTGCGCACAATTTAATGTTGAGAAGTCTTTAAGATATATATGGAGCTATATGGAATCGAAAATATCTTATTTCTTTAAGTACGTGTGGACTTTCAATATAATTGAGAGAACTCCATGGTACCCATAAGTAAATCAAGAAAAATATTCTTATAAACATTGTTTTCAACCACTGATCCTCATGGCAACAAGATAATTGAGAGTAGTTTCACATTAAGTGCTACTCAACTTCTGGAAAAACAAGAAGTAGTCATACGATCTGATCATAAAATCTACCAACTAGTGTAAAGATTTCCAGAACATGTGAAAATAAGAAAATTGCAGAAAAAATTTTGAATGCTTACATATACAATTCAAGATCATGTAAAGAACGAGTAATTCCGTAGTACGAATAATGATGAAGAACCACTGACTATTTATGTTATATGGAAAGACAATGAAGCCGATCTAAAGCGAGTGCAGGATGCCATCACTGACAAGGAGACTATCAGACAAATTATGTGTTTATGCATCGTCACTCTTGCAATATTAGCAGGAATTTTGATGCACCTGAGACGTTGGAAGAAGAGACAGACAATGATAAGCACCAGTCGACTGTCGAGATTGCCGACCATCCAGATGTCTAAACCAGTCCGAAGTATGCAAAAGGAGTCATCGCTGGAAGAACTAGAACCGAACATTAGCATCGAGGTTATCCCCACAACAGTCAATATACCTACAACATCCCTGCCAAACGTCGTGAAAAAACAACTGGTACAGTTGGAGTGACCACATTAGGGTAGTAGAGCAACCCGTGTAGATAGAAAGCAAGGTAAAGCGAAGCAAGGCCATAAAATTGTAATCATTGGAGAGATTTGTTGATATAAGTTATAGTAAAAGGAATTTATTTTTGTGTTTTTGAATTTTTGTTATTATATAGTATTATACAGTAAGTAATGATTTCTAACAATGTAATACGTGTAAGGTAATTAAGGAGTACAATAGGTTAATCATAAAATTTTAATGTAATAGAAATAACTTAGAGATGGGAAACTAAAAAGTAGACTCAAGAAAGATAAAAACGAAAAGATTAATGAATAGAAAGGAAAATAATATGTTAACAGTGTTGAAAACCAAACGAAGAGGTTGTTAAAAATAAGAGTTAAGAAAAGATTGAAAATTTAGAAGAAATATAAGATTTAAAGAGAATATATGGTCAAAGTTTTTTTTTTTTTTTTTTTTTAAATAGGAGTTAAAGAAAGAAAGTTGTAAAGAAGACAAGAATGAAAAGAAAAAGAAAAGAACAAAAGAAAAGATTTCTAAAGTAAAAAAAAAAAATAAAGAAATATATGTTAAAAAGAGTTATACAGATAAATTAAAAAATTATAAGTGAAAATAAATATGTGTAATCGAAAAGTAAAGAAAAGATAGCATACAGGTGGTAAGAAAGAAAAACCATATAAAAAGATAAAAATGTAAGAAGAGATAAATCAGAAGACTTATATTTACATGTAAGAAAAATGTAAAACAATCTGAACCGAACGGAGACCAAAAATATTTTTAAGACTGTTGCACTTCCAGATCTAGTTCCCTGCGGAAACTAGTTTTTCCAAGGGGGGAGGGATGTGATGGCCTAATATACGGAAGATTCTTCCAACAGCCAAGGGCATTACAGCGAAATAATCAGCAATTGCTAAACGATAACCTCGCATGGTATTGTTCTGCAACTGTCGGTTGTTTTGCCGATTAGCCCAACAGCTGGCTGCGATGAGCGCTTAGTGGAGCAATCGACGATTACGATAATAATTTACCTCGCATGGTAATTATTATGTAAAGCGATTGTTTACAACTAAGCGACTCAGGTGCTGCAACCGGTAGAACAAACGACAAGGTTGTTGTCGTTTGTTTACATCCGCGTTGTTAGTAAAGTTTACTTCCGAGTATCGGACATAAAAGACCAATGACTGGTCTGGCGAGTGCCGTATTATTATCAGTCATCGCAGTAGCATGTTTCGGTTCGGGTTAGTTATATTATAGTTAAGATAGGTCAGGGAAAGTAATAAAGTGTAAAGAGTTTTCAATTATTTCGAGTGTTTTTATTTATTCGCAAGTCTTCCGTTTTTCAGCTAACTGAGAGTTTGAATGATACAATTGCATTGGGACACGACAGTTTATGAATTATGTTTCCAGTTTGCTAACTCTCGGAAGTTAATGCAAAAGAGAATTTATCGTAAATATTGGTATTATACTTCGAAAAATTTTAACGCGCCCTCTTTTCAAGCACTTTCTAAAAACTAGTTTTTTTATATAATTTTATTTTCAAAAACAAATTTCTGTTAGCTTTCTCTTTTATCGCAAAATTTACTTTTTATTTAATTGAAATAGGTTATCATGACTCTTCCGATTTATATATAATACAAATGACAACATATTTTGTTAACATAAACATCATGGCTTCTATATTTTATTTCACTATACATGGAAGCTTTTATTTTATATCGCACAGCAATTTTTATTACTGTACAACCCATTTACAACGTCTCAATCGTATATCATGTAGTATTTCCTTCTTTTATGACCCAGTTATTTTATCTGACTGCCATTCATCGTAAAGGTGTTGCAAAACCATTATATGCGATAGCCTATACAACTTTAAAAAAACTACCAATACAAACCACACCTTAACAACACACATTTAGCCTAATCGTATTATTGTCGTATAGTTCGTTGTTATAAGTGCAATACATCATTCGATTTTAAATCAATCATATATATGTCATAATGAGATCCTTATGATGGTAATACAAGTCTAGCAATCGTATATTGATCGCATATAATTGTTTTAAGACGCTCTTGCATTTTAATGACAGCTTATTTTGGAGAAAGAACGCAACATGTCTTTTAAGATTGTAAAGACCGTAGAAAGCGGAAAAGTTTGTATAACTGCCGTGCCAGAATTGTGGGAATCATCAAGCATTTTATTTTGGCCAAGAACAACCAAAATCGATAAGCTTCGCTGCAATAAAAATAGTGCGCCGGAATCTAGTTGGCTACGTATAGAAAATTGTGTGGTGAAGCGCAGTGGCATCGGAAGTTTTCGCGAAGCTCTGGCTTTGGAAAATGACTTCGCAGATTTAACTGACACGGATTCAGAGCAAATGTAATTTGATGTGCTGAATTTATTTGTTGTATTAAATAAAATGTACGTTTCACAGATTTCTTACACGACAACCCAACAGGAAAAAAAGATTGGAAGGAGACCTCCAAAATTACAATTGCCGTTTTACCGAACTGGAAGATAATAATATATTTGCATCTTCAGGGTCATCAGCATCGATGGCAGAAACTAATGAGCAAAATACTCAGAACGTAGAGGTACGGGCACCCACACCGAACGAATCCGTTTCGCTTATTGCTATGCCGTATTTAGATGACATGTTCAAAGATTATGTAAAAGGTAATTTTAATATCAAAATTTGAGTCCCATATCATTTACATATAATGTGTGAGTGGGTATTCATATGTATTTTATATACCATTACTTATTTATTTCCAGAGGAATTTGAGAAAATGCGGCAACATATTATTTCAGAAAATATAAGCATCAGAAATGAGCTTGCAAAACTTAATGTCAAGACTGACAAAATATTAGATATGCTTTCAAAGATATGTGAAAGTAATGGACCTTCAAATCAAACAAGGGAAATGTCGGAGGAAATATTAGAAAATATTAGTTTTCCTCTTGGAACAGAAGAGCAAGTGCGGCAGCTGGAAGATGAGCTACAAGACAAAAATATTCTGAGTAAACTGGTAATTTAACTTCTGCAAACATAAACAATATTCTGTATTGTTAATTTTATTATTACAGGCCAACAAATTCAAAATCATGCTTGGAACATGTGGTACAGGAAATTATAAGAAAGTTTGTTACTTATTGCTAGACAAACTTTTTAGCAGAAATGTGCTGATGGAGTACACCTGGACGGGAAAATCGAAAACTGAAGTGAAGCAAAGCTTCCAGTCTTTGCGTAACATAAACCATCTCTTTTTTCAAATTGTTTTTGCAGCTGATAATAAATATACAGAGGAATTGCAAGCCAAATTTTTTATGGAATCTGCATTAAGGCACAGTAAACAGCGTTCCAACCATACCATTATACGTACTCCTGCACCACGAACACGTTTACCGAAAAGTGCAGTTATTAGTACTACAACAACAGAAAATAAGGGCGAATAACAAGAAAACTAACGAAGAACTTCATTTTTTGTTTTTGTTTTTTATATATATATGGATTACTATGTTTTAAAATATTGTTAAGTTATCTCAAATATCGTTACATTTTCAGATGAATATTTTTATGTTTGTAATAAAAGTGATAAAACTAAAAAAACTTATGTGTTACTGATCAATAAATCCAATGAGTGCAGAATAGGCATAAAGATCATTTCGTCACAGTGTCTAATTAAAAACACTTTACATTTTATTTCATTAACTTTATAAACTATTAACTATTAACTATTTGTGATGAAGATGAGATCACACTCTGTAGTTGAAGAGATACTTGTCGAAGTAATACAGAAGTTAGAAGAACTTGCGATATCGACAATTTCCAAATTTTTTAAATAACTTCTAACTTTTCTATAATAGCCTGAGGTGTGCTTATATTTTTTACAAAAACTTTTGCCACTCCTTCTCACGCTGTTTTCCATATTTAGTTCCTCTTCGTCAATCTGCAATCACACTTTTGACACTTCTGCACTGATGTAGTTATTATGGCTGAAATACGACACAATTGCGATTTATAGAAAATAGTGCCGCAATTCAGTCATAATAACTGGAATAATGACAACTACCCGTCGTATATAACATAAATTATAATACTTGTCGTAAATCCATCTTAACAGCTTGAATTATGATTTCAAAATTATAAGTTACAAAAGTTGTATATTCATCGTATTTCATGTACATTATAACATTGTTATGATTCAAATTAGGACTTCAAATGTGTAAATATGAAGAGTCGTATATGCAAGCACTAAGACGGCCTAGAAACGTTATATAAACTGCTCACGATCGTATTAAATATTACAACTTTAGGATCGTAAATAGAGCTTTTCCAACGTCGTAAGAACAGAACTTTTCATCGTAAAGACTTTAAAGTTATAAGGTGCTACTTGGGTTGTAATTTGCAACCTCATATCATCTTCTGCATTTAATATATTTAACATATCTTTCACACTTACATGTGGTAACAAATGGCATCAGATGTGCAATAGCTATTTTTGGAAGCTCAAAAATTCAATATCTCTCCTCCTTTTTAAATTTTATAAATATTTTTAATGTGGAGTCAGTTGAAATATCGATGAGTGGTACTTTTCCTTGAATTGGTAATTGGAAGGCGTAGACCTGTGGTCCTAAGACGCGGGAGGGTAACACGCCTGTATCACTTCTTAAAATTCGTCTTTAACAAATCACCGTAGACAACTCCATTGATAGGAGAACTGCTGATGAACTCCGTGGCTAGAGAGAAACGTTCAGTAAAGACTCTAGTTGCCTTCACGGAAAATTTAATTCAAGTACTCTATTTACCTTATAACACATTAGATAGAAGATTTAATACGACTAATAACCCATGGTTAACAACACCGAATTCGGGTCACTTCCATCTGAAATTGACTCCATCGATATCAATTTATAATAGAACAATAGGTTGAGGCTGCAATAGGGTAGATTGCTCTTATAAAATAACCATGATTCATTCTTCTCCAACCCATAACTTGCGAAATCCTTAGTACCAACCAGATCACTCTGTCTGTGACTAAACTAAATGCGATGATGGCTCATAGTGCACCATCTATATTTATTTACATTTTCATTAAATCCATTCAGAATTTCCTACCAAAATTTTAGTTTCATTATTGCTACAATCATAAAATTTCCTGCAGAAACCCCATTTTTTTACGGAACCCTAGGATTCTAGGGTATCATAAGAATTGATCTTTTTGTTAGACCAATTCTAGCTATATTACTTGTTTTAGTTAGTATTAATTATTATTATGTTTTGTTTAATGAATCATTTTCTAGAGTTTGAATTCCATTTTCCTATTCATGACCTCACAAGGATGCTTGATCTGTTGTGCGCACTATATTTCCATTGAAATTGTATTTTATATTTATAGGTGATTTTTATAATTAATTTTTATTCAACTAATTAACTAATTGCTTTTTGATATTTATTTTGACCTGTGTTGGGCTGGATCGGTGTGTATGTACCATATGAATGATGCCCTCGGCATGGTGGGAACAGGTAATGTGGGTGTCATTATTTGTACCATATTATTATTATTTGTAAACAACGAGTTGATCTGAGTTGGTTATATCAACACACAATTGTACACAAAAATTGACGAAATTTGGCTTAAGTCGAAAGTGTCTGATTGCTTGATTCACACTCTAGAGTATAGAGCTTGGCGCAATGACCAACTTGCTTTGTTTACTAGATCTTCTATTAATTGTAAAAGAATTGTTTTTTCTAGGCAGACGATATAATAACATTAAATGGTTAGTTGGAGCAGTTTATAAGTCACCCAATTGTAATTGATTAGATTAATTAACCTAGCTCCCAGGAGGCGACTTCAATCTTAATTTCCTTACTCCCTCTGGAATGTCCAACTCGTTTTTGTTTACTTTGGGTGCTCTTGATTTATATCAGGTTAACGATCTGCCCACTTACTATGATCAATGAAGAAGAAAAAGATTCTGTCAGAATAGTCTTGATTTTATTCTGTGGTCCTTTTTTACAAAGTAATAATTTATCTTGAAATTTAAACTTCTATAAAACTCGTCAAAACTTTATTAGTAGCTTATTCTATTATCTCAATTCAGCATTTGGTGATATTGCTTGTTGTCATCGAATGTAATTGAATGTTACAGTGACACATACATAGTTGTATAACAGTATCTACAGTCAATTATTAACACCAACCTCTGACTACGAAATTGGTTCGGATATGCGCGTTCTGCACTAACAAAATTGCTTATGCTTCTCCTGGATTAACGTGCGTATCTTGCAATGGGAATTATAATATTCATTGTAGCAAGGTTTCAGATGCTGTACTTTGAAATATTGAAAAAGGTACAGTGCTCTACAAATGCATGCCCTGTGCTAATAAAAAGCAATAAGAAAACGGTGATATGCGGTGATTCTGACTCTAAACCTGACTTATCTTTGTCAGCGCTCACTAAAGTTGTAGAACAAATGATCCAGGATGTTGCAATGCGAAATAAACAGAACGAGTTTAACAGATCTGTTAAGACTGTCATATCCGGCTTAGAAAAATTTAAAACCATACTTTCAACTATAGACAATACAATACTTTATTATGGCAGAGTACAACAAGACCTTGAAAAACGATCTTTTCAGTTTGTACAATAACAACGAATTACAAAATTTGGTAAATAAATACAATTACATATTAATTAATAAACTTAAAATTAAATTAATAAATAAAACAAAACAGTAACAATAATAATGATAAGAAACAAAATTCTGCAGAGTCTACATAAAAAAAAAACATAAGAAAAAAAAAGTCAAGTGAGCTCGCACATACCTACGAACAGTCAATTAAATACTGAAATAGACGCCTCCTGAAGACGCCAACCAAGCTCACACGCTAAAAATCAACAGGCAATGAATTCCATACACGAAAGGCTTGAACAAAGAAAGAACGTTCGCCAATTAAACTAGTGAATCGTGGATATGGTAAGTCAAGATGTCTTGTTGAGTGCAAGGAACAAGCGAAATATGTTAAGTAGGTAGGCTTTTAATCCGAATTAATTTATGAAGGAATCATAATGACCTATAGCTAAGATAAAGCTCTAGGGGACAACGTAGTGATACGCAGTGATATGATTATACCGTCTCAAGCCGTAAACAAGCCTTGTACAGCCATGTCATTGAATGCGACATTAATTTTGTTGGAACAAGAGGAAGGGAACATGGGAAGGGTATATAAGGTTACTGAACAAAAAAAATTGTAGGATGAGGGCTTTTATTAGTTTAAGCCTAGTCAAGATCGGAAGGAGTGCAGCAAATAGCCAAAGTCTTCTAAGCCTACCATAAACTTTTTGTAAGACAGCGTTGGTGTGATCGCAACAAGACATGCCACTGTCAAGCATAATTCCCAAATATTTAGTTTTGCATACTCGAACTAGAGGGTTATTATTGATAGTGATATTGGAAAAATCAGATGTATCGACTCCAGTTCGTGTAACAATCATGTGATTTGATTTGGTCGCATTTAAATCAACATGGTTACTTATAGCCCAATGGTAAACGCGGTATAAGTCGTCATTTAGTCTAGAAGCGCAGTCCTCAACGAGAGCGACAGGCCTAGACAATTGAACGTCATCTGCATACATCTGAATGCTCTAGCTTTGAATAACTTCCGGCAAGTCATTGATAAATGCACAAAATAAGAGTGGTCCCAATATAGCGCCCAAAGGAACACCAGAACTTACAGTAGTAGTTGCAGATAAAGAGCTCAGCACTTTAACCTGTTGTATGCGTTCCTATATGAGACTGTAGATGAGTTTAATGGCAACCCTACTGCATTGGAATTTGTCAAAGAGTTTATCCAAAAGTAATTTATGATGAGGGCTATCGAGAGCCTTCGAAAAATCCAACAGAGACAAGTTGATATTTGCGTGCCTATTAAGTGCAAGCTGGAGGTCCGTTGTCATCCTTAAGAGAGCGGTCTCACATCTGTGGTTTTTCCGATATCCGGATTATCATTGCTAAGAACCGAATGGCTTATGAATTATTGGTCTAATTGATCACACATTAGCCTTTCGAACGCCTTAGATAGATAGCATAGTATACTAAGAGGCCGGAAATCTGAAGGAGTACTGGTAGAGGAGGATTTTGCAACAGGTAATACTACAGCATGTTTTCAGGCACGTAGAAATACGGACGTCGTCAGGCAGGTGTTAAGGATGTGTTTTATGATATACAAAATTTATGGTAAATGAATCTTTATAACTTTTCGAGGTATATCATCTGACCCTATGGCCTCAGATTTTATACCATAAAGTACCTTGCACACCTCCTCTGGACCAGCAGTATAGAAACTAAATCCATCAATAGTATAACCATCAGTTGCTATGGAAGAAGAGCTGTTCAAGAAGCTCACAGAGCCAAGTTGTACATTCAGAATTTAAGGATCCAGATCAATGTGATTGGAGCGGTTTTGCTTATGCCCGTCGTCTTTTTTAGATTATTCCAATGTGTTTCGGTGGATTATGAACATTGAGTTTCTTTGCGTAATATTTGCGCTTGGCAACTTGAATCTTTGAGTTAAACAAATTTAGAATTCTTTTGTAAGCAGAGCGGTGTATGGCATTCTTACTGACAACAAACCTGCGATATAGAAACTCACGCTCGTCAATCAAGTTATTTATAGCGCTTAATTCCAGCGACAGCAGCAAATCTAGAAATATACTTCTGGTAGGAGTCTGCGCATTCAAATGAACACTAAAATTTCTCAGACGATGATGTCCTCGTACCGATGCGAGAGATCAGATAATGCTTTTTCGAAATCTGTGACATTAGTTGCAAAAAAGTGATTCAGAGGGCAGTACACGCATACGCATCAAACATTTAGTTGCGCCGTTTGAGATTTCGACGCAGATAAAATCAATGCCTTCAATGCGGGAAGATTTAACTACCTTGGAGCTGAGGAAATCTCTAATATAAATAGCGACCCCACCACCCACACGCCCAAGCCCGTCTCGATGATACAACTTAAAACCGGGTAAACTGACTGAGGCTGCTAAGACATTATTGTTTAGCCAACTTTCACTGACACATATTGCGTGTAATTTTGAATCGTTAAAGATTACCTTGAACTCATCAATCTTGTTCCTAAGGCTTCGAGCAATCAAATAGCAAATGTTAAGCCCTTTCTTCGGCTGAATAAAAATGTTTAACAGTATTCCTACCCTGTTCATGCTAGAAAATCTCATATCGAGCATTTCCCCATTACCCAGAGCCAAAGTTGATGAATCCAAGTCGCGCCCACTTATGAAGAAATCATGTAGGAAAAACTCAACCTCGCTGATGTGTGTGCTGCTAGTCTTCAACATAATTCAGAATCTAATCTAATTCAATCTATTAAGAAAGAACACAAACTTGTTTATGTAAGTAATTTATGATTAAAAAGAGAGAAAAAAAAACAAAAAATTGAAAGGTTAATAAAATGTTGATAAATGAAATCTGATTAACTATGCACTTAGTAGACAATAACTAAACAAAGCAACAATATTAAAAATACAATAAGAAAACAAAACTCAAAACAAAAAAATACAAATCTTCCTCCGAATAATGAGCTTCATGTCAAATTCAAACCACTTCCGTAACAGCCTCAGGATCAGATACCGAACAATTTAAATCAGCAAATTCGTCATCGCCCCAGGATCAGGAACAAAACTTTTCAAGTCAGACATCGAAGTGATTTTCTCCGTTGGACTATCGATAGTTTGACGATTGTAAACAATTCCTTGTCGAGTGTAAACTGAATGTAAAAGTTTTTGGCCTTGAACCTCAGCACACCTCGAAGTATCTTGTGATTAGAGGGCGTGAGACTTTCAAAAGCATTAACGTTAATTTCATCACTACTGTGTTATACTGTCCGGTTATATTGATACTTCCGTTAGACATAGCAAGACTATTATTATTCATTTATTTGGATGATCGAGAAATTAATAGTATTCCAATGCCAATTTAAATTATTGTTAATCACAACGGAAACAAGACGACCGAATAATGCTGATGCTTAGACAAGTTTTATCGAAACAGAACTATTTAATTTGGAAAAATGCGCGGAATAAAGCAGATTACTTCGGAGCTCGAAAATTCACGTTTCACTGAGTTACCACCATTAGTAATTGTCATAGACGAACCTAAAAAGAAAATTACTAAACTCGAGAGGCAAAACTTGGAACTAACTAAAGGTATGGCAATCTCAGAGGCCCGAATTTGTTCTATGGAAAACCAATCTGTTTCAAGATTTGTTGAAATAGTAAACACTCCACAGGATAAATCTGAATCAGCATCGTTAAGCTAGTGAACCCAACATGGCACCGGTGCCCCCCCCCCCCCCACAAGATTTGTCGAAATAGTAAACATTCCACAGGATAAATCTGAATCATCATTGGATATCGTTAAGCGCATGCGGGTAGCTAGTGAACCCAACATGGCACCGGTGCCCCCCCCCCCCCTCATAAACTTTAGGCAGAATGAAAAATTTACAGCTTAGAAAAGATTTTAAGAAATCGTATTTATTAGATTTATTTGTACTGTTTAATATGGTATTAAAAAAAAGAGCATAAAATATTAAAAAAAAATAAGTCTTTCCAATTATACTATATACATAAAATAAAGCACACAAAATTATCCGGAGTTGTACAATACTATAAATTAAATTTTAATGTTTGGTTGGATAACCGTTAGATTTTAATACACTTTTCAGTCTGTTAGGTATTGATTGTAAATGTTTTTTTGTTAAGTCGGGACTTATTTTGTTCCACTCTTTTTGAAGATGTTGTTTTAACATAATCTTGCTGGATATGTTATGTTGAGTTAAGGACCTTTTTAATTGTGTTCATATATGTTCTATGGCATTCATGTCGGGAGACTGAGGAGGTGTTCCCAGCTGTTTACGTACATTATAAAGTAGCCATTCCTTCGATTTTCTGGCACAATGTTTAGGATCGTTGTCTTGTTGGAAGAGCAAATTATTTCCTTTTCTTAACTTTTCTGCAGTGGATTTTAATTATGCTTTAAAATATAGATATAAGCATATTGATCCATCATTTCATCAATGAAATGAAGACCCCCAACCCCAACCGCAGACAACAACCCCATACCATAATAGCACCACCTCTATGTTTAACGTTTGGTTACAGGTTTTTTTTGTTGAACTCAGTTCCTGGGTTTCTCCAGACAAATTGTTTCCGAGATGAGTTAAATATTTCAAATTTACACTCATCGCTAAAAATGACAGTATCCCAAAAGCTTTGAGCCTCATGAACAAATTTTTTAGCGAACTTCATTCTCTTTTCACTATTTGTTTTATTTATCCACGGTTTTTTCTTGCAATCCGTCTACGGTATCCGCTTTTCCTTATCGTTCGGCTCACTGTTTCAAGACTTAAATTTTTGCCAGTATTTTCGCGAACTTCTGCACATATCTCTTTAGCAGTAGTATGAGGATTCACTTTCGCTCTCTTCAACATTTTTCTTTCTTCTCTTTCATTTAATATCCTTGGTCGCCCCGTACGCGGTTTATTTATTAGTATACCTTAACTTTTATACTTATTAATAATGTCTTTTAGTATCATTCGCGGTATTCTAATCTCCTTTGAAATTTTTCGTTGCGAATACCCTTTTTGAGAAAAAGAAATAATCAATTTTCTCTCTGGTAAAGTCGTTTTACGCTTTTTTGGCATTTAGGAAATTTAAATGTTTGAAAGAAAACTTACTTAAACGAAAAATATGATAAACTAATCATTATGCTGGGACGATACTTTGCATGCACATATTTATCTAAATTTCTTGGAAACTTACCCTATTTCGTACATGATGACTTCATGGGCGGATACTTTTGTGCCTGTGTTTTGTGAATTAGTTTTAGTTAGTTTCTCTCTCCAATTTATTTATTATATTTTGTTTTTAAATGTGAGAAGACATATTACACATGTTGGAGCTTAAAAATGTATATTTGTTAAATTATTAGCAAATGAACAATCTTATAAATTACATGCAGTTTGTCGGAAGATCAGATGACACAACATGCTCCCGCGATATATTAATAATGGGTTTTCCTGGAGCCGTCTGGATCCATACAAAATTGTGATACCTGGATTTAGAACTCACTTCGGTAGTAGAAGCATGTATTTGGTGGGAGCTGTTCGTTGGAACTCCTTACCTAGTCTAGTGAGACAATCTGACTCCCTCATTAAGTTTAAGAAGCTTGCCTGGAGCATCTCACTAAGGGTTAATAGGCTTTGAATCTGTATACCTATATAAAAAAATAAACTATGATTGATGGGTTGATCGCTAGTATTAATTTTGGTTTAATTTTGGTTTGTAGTTTGGGACTACCCACATGAAGTGCAATGAAAAAACAAAAAAACAAAAACAAAATTAGTAATTCTATAATATAACTGAAGTGTGTGAGTCTGAACTACATGTGTTTTCCATGTCTTTTGTAATTAATAACCTTGGTACTACAACACAGCAGGTATAACTTGGAAATTAAACTGATTTTGAAGCTTGTGTACCTGACACTTCATGCTCATATACTACTTATATGTTGTATTAATTATAATAATAGTTGATGTATATAAAAATCTGGCTCTTAATATTAATGTACGCCAGCATTAACTTTTACTTTAGTTACTTTAACTCTCTAAACTATGTACTCTAGCTCTAACCTTTTAATTCTTCTATATACCTATTATTCTTTTATATAATTTTGTCCTGCTAATTTTATATACCCAATCGCTAAGATTATTCCTGTAACTTTTCGTTTCGCCCACAGTTGTCTGACGTGGCTGTGGCCGGGGCTTTTAATAAATATATCTATGATTATGACTATATACAAGTCGAAAACGTGGCTATACAAGTGCCGATACAAATCCAGATACTTGTATCTAAGTGTAAACTGACCCTAACATGGATTTGACTTTCTCCATTTCGACCGACTGATAATAAATCCATCAGAAATATTCTCAACTCAACATTTTTCCATTCCAAAGCCTTGGTTTCCAACAGAATGCGGTGGCGGAATTGCAATTGCGCCGCATTCTACTGAAAACCAAGGCTTTAGAATAATGCGACTTCACTATTCACGTAGAAACAAACCCCTCAACACACCGATTCTGGCCATGTAATGGCACTGGGCTGTTCCTGACTTCACATACAGCCAGTGTATGCTTGTTTTAACCATATGTGAAGAAATATGTGCAATGTGCCTAATGTTTGATCTACAAATTGGGCTCTGTATATTGGCCATGCCAGCCAATAACCTGCGTTTAATATTCTTATGCGTAGGGGAAAATGTTCCATTTCGCTTGTATATTCCAATATTCAATTAATATACAAATCGGAAGACGTACCCAAAATTATATACTTACGTTAATTTATAAATATTCCCCATTTACTAAATCTGGCTGGATCACCAATTATCGAAGAAAATCGATCGATGATTCTAAGTAAAATGTCAATGTTTCGCTGTAACTGAAGCAGTAGTTTTTAAGGATTCTTATTCCCCTAATAAAGAACAAGAAGGAAAATTCAGAAGTAACTAAATAAATGTTAAGTCAATAAGTCAAAAATAAAAAAAACGTAATAAGAAAAACTTAAGATCTGAGTTTAGAAAGTTAAAATGTCAAGCAAGAGATGCTAAGAGCCGAATGGCTTATGAATTATTGGTCTAATTGATCACACATTAGCCTTTCGAACGCCTTAGATAGATAGCATAGTATACTAAGAGGCCGGAAATCTGAAGGAGTACTGGTAGAGGAGGATTTTGCAACAGGTAATACTACAGCATGTTTTCAGGCACGTAGAAATACGGACGTCGTCAGGCAGGTGTTAAGGATGTGTTTTATGATATACAAAATTTATGGTAAATGAATCTTTATAACTTTTCGAGGTATATCATCTGACCCTATGGCCTCAGATTTTATACCATAAAGTACCTTGCACACCTCCTCTGGACCAGCAGTATAGAAACTAAATCCATCAATAGTATAACCATCAGTTGCTATGGAAGAAGAGCTGTTCAAGAAGCTCACAGAGCCAAGTTGTACATTCAGAATTTAAGGATCCAGATCAATGTGATTGGAGCGGTTTTGCTTATGCCCGTCGTCTTTTTTAGATTATTCCAATGTGTTTCGGTGGATTATGAACATTGAGTTTCTTTGCGTAATATTTGCGCTTGGCAACTTGAATCTTTGAGTTAAACAAATTTAGAATTCTTTTGTAAGCAGAGCGGTGTATGGCATTCTTACTGACAACAAACCTGCGATATAGAAACTCACGCTCGTCAATCAAGTTATTTATAGCGCTTAATTCCAGCGACAGCAGCAAATCTAGAAATATACTTCTGGTAGGAGTCTGCGCATTCAAATGAACACTAAAATTTCTCAGACGATGATGTCCTCGTACCGATGCGAGAGATCAGATAATGCTTTTTCGAAATCTGTGACATTAGTTGCAGAAAAGTGATTCAGAGGGCAGTACACGCATACGCATCAAACATTTAGTTGCGCCGTTTGAGATTTCGACGCAGATAAAATCAATGCCTTCAATGCGGGAAGATTTAACTACCTTGGAGCTGAGGAAATCTCTAATATAAATAGCGACCCCACCACCCACACGCCCAAGCCCGTCTCGATGATACAACTTAAAACCGGGTAAACTGACTGAGGCTGCTAAGACATTATTGTTTAGCCAACTTTCACTGACACATATTGCGTGTAATTTTGAATCGTTAAAGATTACCTTGAACTCATCAATCTTGTTCCTAAGGCTTCGAGCAATCAAATAGCAAATGTTAAGCCCTTTCTTCGGCTGAATAAAAATGTTTAACAGTATTCCTACCCTGTTCATGCTAGAAAATCTCATATCGAGCATTTCCCCATTACCCAGAGCCAAAGTTGATGAATCCAAGTCGCGCCCACTTATGAAGAAATCATGTAGGAAAAACTCAACCTCGCTGATGTGTGTGCTGCTAGTCTTCAACATAATTCAGAATCTAATCTAATTCAATCTATTAAGAAAGAACACAAACTTGTTTATGTAAGTAATTTATGATTAAAAAGAGAGAAAAAAAAAACAAAAAATTGAAAGGTTAATAAAATGTTGATAAATGAAATCTGATTAACTATGCACTTAGTAGACAATAACTAAACAAAGCAACAATATTAAAAATACAATAAGAAAACAAAACTCAAAACAAAAAAATACAAATCTTCCTCCGAATAATGAGCTTCATGTCAAATTCAAACCACTTCCGTAACAGCCTCAGGATCAGATACCGAACAATTTAAATCAGCAAATTCGTCATCGCCCCAGGATCAGGAACAAAACTTTTCAAGTCAGACATCGAAGTGATTTTCTCCGTTGGACTATCGATAGTTTGACGATTGTAAACAATTCCTTGTCGAGTGTAAACTGAATGTAAAAGTTTTTGGCCTTGAACCTCAGCACACCTCGAAGTATCTTGTGATTAGAGGGCGTGAGACTTTCAAAAGCATTAACGTTAATTTCATCACTACTGTGTTATACTGTCCGGTTATATTGATACTTCCGTTAGACATAGCAAGACTATTATTATTCATTTATTTGGATGATCGAGAAATTAATAGTATTCCAATGCCAATTTAAATTATTGTTAATCACAACGGAAACAAGACGACCGAATAATGCTGATGCTTAGACAAGTTTTATCGAAACAGAACTATTTAATTTGGAAAAATGCGCGGAATAAAGCAGATTACTTCGGAGCTCGAAAATTCACGTTTCACTGAGTTACCACCATTAGTAATTGTCATAGACGAACCTAAAAAGAAAATTACTAAACTCGAGAGGCAAAACTTGGAACTAACTAAAGGTATGGCAATCTCAGAGGCCCGAATTTGTTCTATGGAAAACCAATCTGTTTCAAGATTTGTTGAAATAGTAAACACTCCACAGGATAAATCTGAATCAGCATCGTTAAGCTAGTGAACCCAACATGGCACCGGTGCCCCCCCCCCCACAAGATTTGTCGAAATAGTAAACATTCCACAGGATAAATCTGAATCATCATTGGATATCGTTAAGCGCATGCGGGTAGCTAGTGAACCCAACATGGCACCGGTGCCCCCCCCCCTCATAAACTTTAGGCAGAATGAAAAATTTACAGCTTAGAAAAGATTTTAAGAAATCGTATTTATTAGATTTATTTGTACTGTTTAATATGGTATTAAAAAAAAGAGCATAAAATATTAAAAAAAAATAAGTCTTTCCAATTATACTATATACATAAAATAAAGCACACAAAATTATCCGGAGTTGTACAATACTATAAATTAAATTTTAATGTTTGGTTGGATAACCGTTAGATTTTAATACACTTTTCAGTCTGTTAGGTATTGATTGTAAATGTTTTTTTGTTAAGTCGGGACTTATTTTGTTCCACTCTTTTTGAAGATGTTGTTTTAACATAATCTTGCTGGATATGTTATGTTGAGTTAAGGACCTTTTTAATTGTGTTCATATATGTTCTATGGCATTCATGTCCGGAGACTGAGGAGGTGTTCCCAGCTGTTTACGTACATTATAAAGTAGCCATTCCTTCGATTTTCTGGCACAATGTTTAGGATCGTTGTCTTGTTGGAAGAGCAAATTATTTTCTTTTCTTAACTTTTCTGCAGTGGATTTTAATTATGCTTTAAAATATAGATATAAGCATATTGATCCATCATTTCATCAATGAAATGAAGACCCCCAACCCCAACCGCAGACAACAACCCCATACCATAATAGCACCACCTCTATGTTTAACGTTTGGTTACAGGTTTTTTTTGTTGAACTCAGTTCCTGGGTTTCTCCAGACAAATTGTTTCCGAGATGAGTTAAATATTTCAAATTTACACTCATCGCTAAAAATGACAGTATCCCAAAAGCTTTGAGCCTCATGAACAAATTTTTTAGCGAACTTCATTCTCTTTTCACTATTTGTTTTATTTATCCACGGTTTTTTCTTGCAATCCGTCTACGGTATCCGCTTTTCCTTATCGTTCGGCTCACTGTTTCAAGACTTAAATTTTTGCCAGTATTTTCGCGAACTTCTGCACATATCTCTTTAGCAGTAGTATGAGGATTCACTTTCGCTCTCTTCAACATTTTTCTTTCTTCTCTTTCATTTAATATCCTTGGTCGCCCCGTACGCGGTTTATTTATTAGTATACCTTAACTTTTATACTTATTAATAATGTCTTTTAGTATCATTCGCGGTATTCTAATCTCCTTTGAAATTTTTCGTTGCGAATACCCTTTTTGAGAAAAAGAAATAATCAATTTTCTCTCTGGTAAAGTCGTTTTACGCTTTTTTGGCATTTAGGAAATTTAAATGTTTGAAAGAAAACTTACTTAAACGAAAAATATGATAAACTAATCATTATGCTGGGACGATACTTTGCATGCACATATTTATCTAAATTTCTTGGAAACTTACCCTATTTCGTACATGATGACTTCATGGGCGGATACTTTTGTGCCTGTGTTTTGTGAATTAGTTTTAGTTAGTTTCTCTCTCCAATTTATTTATTATATTTTGTTTTTAAATGTGAGAAGACATATTACACATGTTGGAGCTTAAAAATGTATATTTGTTAAATTATTAGCAAATGAACAATCTTATAAATTACATGCAGTTTGTCGGGAAGATCAGATGACACAACATGCTCCCGCGATATATTAATAATGGGTTTTCCTGGAGCCGTCTGGATCCATACAAAATTGTGATACCTGGATTTAGAACTCACTTCGGTAGTAGAAGCATGTATTTGGTGGGAGCTGTTCGTTGGAACTCCTTACCTAGTCTAGTGAGACAATCTGACTCCCTCATTAAGTTTAAGAAGCTTGCCTGGAGCATCTCACTAAGGGTTAATAGGCTTTGAATCTGTATACCTATATAAAAAAATAAACTATGATTGATGGGTTGATCGCTAGTATTAATTTTGGTTTAATTTTGGTTTGTAGTTTGGGACTACCCACATGAAGTGCAATGAAAAATCAAAAAAACAAAAACAAAATTAGTAATTCTATAATATAACTGAAGTGTGTGAGTCTGAACTACATGTGTTTTCCATGTCTTTTGTAATTAATAACCTTGGTACTACAACACAGCAGGTATAACTTGGAAATTAAACTGATTTTGAAGCTTGTGTACCTGACACTTCATGCTCATATACTACTTATATGTTGTATTAATTATAATAATAGTTGATGTATATAAAAATCTGGCTCTTAATATTAATGTACGCCAGCATTAACTTTTACTTTAGTTACTTTAACTCTCTAAACTATGTACTCTAGCTCTAACCTTTTAATTCTTCTATATACCTATTATTCTTTTATATAATTTTGTCCTGCTAATTTTATATACCCAATCGCTAAGATTATTCCTGTAACTTTTCGTTTCGCCCACAGTTGTCTGACGTGGCTGTGGCCGGGGCTTTTAATAAATATATCTATGATTATGACTATATACAAGTCGAAAACGTGGCTATACAAGTGCCGATACAAATCCAGATACTTGTATCTAAGTGTAAACTGACCCTAACATGGATTTGACTTTCTCCATTTCGACCGACTGATAATAAATCCATCAGAAATATTCTCAACTCAACATTTTTCCATTCCAAAGCCTTGGTTTCCAACAGAATGCGGTGGCGGAATTGCAATTGCGCCGCATTCTACTGAAAACCAAGGCTTTAGAATAATGCGACTTCACTATTCACGTAGAAACAAACCCCTCAACACACCGATTCTGGCCATGTAATGGCACTGGGCTGTTCCTGACTTCACATACAGCCAGTGTATGCTTGTTTTAACCATATGTGAAGAAATATGTGCAATGTGCCTAATGTTTGATCTACAAATTGGGCTCTGTATATTGGCCATGCCAGCCAATAACCTGCGTTTAATATTCTTATGCGTAGGGGAAAATGTTCCATTTCGCTTGTATATTCCAATATTCAATTAATATACAAATCGGAAGACGTACCCAAAATTATATACTTACGTTAATTTATAAATATTCCCCATTTACTAAATCTGGCTGGATCACCAATTATCGAAGAAAATCGATCGATGATTCTAAGTAAAATGTCAATGTTTCGCTGTAACTTAAGCAGTAGTTTTTAAGGATTCTTATTCCCCTAATAAAGAACAAGAAGGAAAATTCAGAAGTAACTAAATAAATGTTAAGTCAATAAGTCAAAAATAAAAAAAACGTAATAAGAAAAACTTAAGATCTGAGTTTAGAAAGTTAAAATGTCAAGCAAGAGATGCTAAGAACCGAATGGCTTATGAATTATTGGTCTAATTGATCACACATTAGCCTTTCGAACGCCTTAGATAGATAGCATAGTATACTAAGAGGCCGGAAATCTGAAGGAGTACTGGTAGAGGAGGATTTTGCAACAGGTAATACTACAGCATGTTTTCAGGCACGTAGAAATACGGACGTCGTCAGGCAGGTGTTAAGGATGTGTTTTATGATATACAAAATTTATGGTAAATGAATCTTTATAACTTTTCGAGGTATATCATCTGACCCTATGGCCTCAGATTTTATACCATAAAGTACCTTGCACACCTCCTCTGGACCAGCAGTATAGAAACTAAATCCATCAATAGTATAACCATCAGTTGCTATGGAAGAAGAGCTGTTCAAGAAGCTCACAGAGCCAAGTTGTACATTCAGAATTTAAGGATCCAGATCAATGTGATTGGAGCGGTTTTGCTTATGCCCGTCGTCTTTTTTAGATTATTCCAATGTGTTTCGGTGGATTATGAACATTGAGTTTCTTTGCGTAATATTTGCGCTTGGCAACTTGAATCTTTGAGTTAAACAAATTTAGAATTCTTTTGTAAGCAGAGCGGTGTATGGCATTCTTACTGACAACAAACCTGCGATATAGAAACTCACGCTCGTCAATCAAGTTATTTATAGCGCTTAATTCCAGCGACAGCAGCAAATCTAGAAATATACTTCTGGTAGGAGTCTGCGCATTCAAATGAACACTAAAATTTCTCAGACGATGATGTCCTCGTACCGATGCGAGAGATCAGATAATGCTTTTTCGAAATCTGTGACATTAGTTGCAGAAAAGTGATTCAGAGGGCAGTACACGCATACGCATCAAACATTTAGTTGCGCCGTTTGAGATTTCGACGCAGATAAAATCAATGCCTTCAATGCGGGAAGATTTAACTACCTTGGAGCTGAGGAAATCTCTAATATAAATAGCGACCCCACCACCCACACGCCCAAGCCCGTCTCGATGATACAACTTAAAACCGGGTAAACTGACTGAGGCTGCTAAGACATTATTGTTTAGCCAACTTTCACTGACACATATTGCGTGTAATTTTGAATCGTTAAAGATTACCTTGAACTCATCAATCTTGTTCCTAAGGCTTCGAGCAATCAAATAGCAAATGTTAAGCCCTTTCTTCGGCTGAATAAAAATGTTTAACAGTATTCCTACCCTGTTCATGCTAGAAAATCTCATATCGAGCATTTCCCCATTACCCAGAGCCAAAGTTGATGAATCCAAGTCGCGCCCACTTATGAAGAAATCATGTAGGAAAAACTCAACCTCGCTGATGTGTGTGCTGCTAGTCTTCAACATAATTCAGAATCTAATCTAATTCAATCTATTAAGAAAGAACACAAACTTGTTTATGTAAGTAATTTATGATTAAAAAGAGAGAAAAAAAAAACAAAAAATTGAAAGGTTAATAAAATGTTGATAAATGAAATCTGATTAACTATGCACTTAGTAGACAATAACTAAACAAAGCAACAATATTAAAAATACAATAAGAAAACAAAACTCAAAACAAAAAAATACAAATCTTCCTCCGAATAATGAGCTTCATGTCAAATTCAAACCACTTCCGTAACAGCCTCAGGATCAGATACCGAACAATTTAAATCAGCAAATTCGTCATCGCCCCAGGATCAGGAACAAAACTTTTCAAGTCAGACATCGAAGTGATTTTCTCCGTTGGACTATCGATAGTTTGACGATTGTAAACAATTCCTTGTCGAGTGTAAACTGAATGTAAAAGTTTTTGGCCTTGAACCTCAGCACACCTCGAAGTATCTTGTGATTAGAGGGCGTGAGACTTTCAAAAGCATTAACGTTAATTTCATCACTACTGTGTTATACTGTCCGGTTATATTGATACTTCCGTTAGACATAGCAAGACTATTATTATTCATTTATTTGGATGATCGAGAAATTAATAGTATTCCAATGCCAATTTAAATTATTGTTAATCACAACGGAAACAAGACGACCGAATAATGCTGATGCTTAGACAAGTTTTATCGAAACAGAACTATTTAATTTGGAAAAATGCGCGGAATAAAGCAGATTACTTCGGAGCTCGAAAATTCACGTTTCACTGAGTTACCACCATTAGTAATTGTCATAGACGAACCTAAAAAGAAAATTACTAAACTCGAGAGGCAAAACTTGGAACTAACTAAAGGTATGGCAATCTCAGAGGCCCGAATTTGTTCTATGGAAAACCAATCTGTTTCAAGATTTGTTGAAATAGTAAACACTCCACAGGATAAATCTGAATCAGCATCGTTAAGCTAGTGAACCCAACATGGCACCGGTGCCCCCCCCCCCACAAGATTTGTCGAAATAGTAAACATTCCACAGGATAAATCTGAATCATCATTGGATATCGTTAAGCGCATGCGGGTAGCTAGTGAACCCAACATGGCACCGGTGCCCCCCCCCCCCCTCATAAACTTTAGGCAGAATGAAAAATTTACAGCTTAGAAAAGATTTTAAGAAATCGTATTTATTAGATTTATTTGTACTGTTTAATATGGTATTAAAAAAAAGAGCATAAAATATTAAAAAAAAATAAGTCTTTCCAATTATACTATATACATAAAATAAAGCACACAAAATTATCCGGAGTTGTACAATACTATAAATTAAATTTTAATGTTTGGTTGGATAACCGTTAGATTTTAATACACTTTTCAGTCTGTTAGGTATTGATTGTAAATGTTTTTTTGTTAAGTCGGGACTTATTTTGTTCCACTCTTT
>OZ002740.1:221610464-221810499 GCA_963924295.1 Dioctria rufipes | reverse complement strand
TATATGGACAAAACAAAGAGTAGGGTACAATTTAGATTGCATTCATTCACTAGCTATCTATTCCCGAGTTTGCAGATAGGTTGTTCATTCTTAGCTTGTTATTTGCTCGTAAGTCTCTGTCTTTATTTAAAAATATACATGATGGCTCCACAGTCGGGTAGAAAGCCAAATTTTGATTTAGGCTTGAAGACCACCACAATTTTGAAATATAAAAAAAACATCATCTTGCCAAGTGGAAATATTGCACCGAAAACTGATACAGTTTGGAGAAATATTAGTGAAGATTTAAATAATAAATTAGATCCTAATCTCTGTATTCGTATGTTTGTTGCAATTGCAATGGAGTGAAAGACAAGCTTTTAAATACCATAGAAAAAAATAATGTGTCCGTTGTGAGTGAAGATAGTGTAGAAGATCAAAGTTTAGATAATACTATAATTATGGATGTGAATGATATCTCCGAAGGAGAATTATATTTTAAAATATTGATCCCTACATCCCGTTTCAATAAATGGATTGAAACTCCCCTTTACAAACGTCGCGAGAAAAAAAGAACGTACTCCCGCGAATACACAACATTTAAATCGGGTGTATGGCAAACTCTTTTAAATAGCAAAATTTGGGAAGCAAGTCAACACATAATTAAATGCGGTTTTAATTTTCAAACGCCACGATTATCTAGCATCACGCATCTAGGAACAATAAATGGTGCCTGCAACTGTTCTACGTTGCATGTTAGAATTGAGAAATACAATGATTTAGACGAAAATATTGTATTTATTCAAATGCAAGATCAATAAAGGTGAGTCATAAAGTTTAATATACATTTTTTAGCTCGAATTGTCTATTTAAGCCTATGTGTAAGAAACGTGGGAAAAAGCTGCACAGAAGTAAATCTGTGCACCGACAACACTTTTCATTGACTGCAATCATTTTGTAAACTAATTTTTGTTTTTTGTTTTCAACTGAGTAAATTGTTGTTATTGTTGGAATGAAAGGAACGGATAGGGGAGTATAGATTGGTTGGATACGTTTTATACTATGCCATTGATATGGGTGCCTAGACCTGATATAGGGAAGGCCTAAATTTTTTCTTAGAAATTTACTGGAAATTTTTTCCTTAGAATTTTTATGCATAATTGGAGGCCGACAACTGGTGCTTGGGCTCCTACTTACAATTTATATGAGCGCAGTTGCGTAGATAAGCGTTCATTTTTTTTCAGAAATTTACAGAAAATGTTTGGGTAGAATTTATATTCATTTTTGTGGCCGCCTGGAGTTTTTTTTTAGATACATTACTTTCACGTTCGGTCTTCAATAATGCATAAAGGTTCTAAAGAAAAAATTTCCAGTAAATTTCTACGAAAAACTTGAGGGCTCCCTACATTAGGTCGAGACATCGTTGATTTTATATTGGAGCAATACAATTTTTTCTGTTTGTAGCAAAACAGAAACTTCTAAGAGCAAACGACACCAGAGTACTCTTTGTAATCTTCTTTTTATACCCTGATGAAATCTAAAGGGCATACTAAGTTTGTCGATCCGTTTGTAACGCATAGAAATAATGCTGCTAGAGCAAAATGGATTGAACACCCTCGCATAATATTAAAAGTTAGTTAGTTAGTTAGTTCGTTAGTTTTAGAACTCGACCACATAGAGGGCTGCAATTTAAGACACTGGTTTAAAAAAAAAAAGTAAAATTAAGTTCGAAAATGAGATAAATCGGACAAGTTCTGCGTGTGGTTGCCCAATCAGTCCTAGACGTTTCTATTGTACCGAAAAGTTCTTCAGAATATGAAATCCTATGAAATTAATTATAATAATTTTTGCTGTCTGACGAACCATTCTAGAAATATGTGCGAAAAACCACTTAAAAATAAAACTTGCACAGATTGGTGACTGTATGAAATTACATATGGGCAGTCATCTAGAATATCATAAGAAATGGTCTTAGACTAATTCTAGCTTTTTACTTGTTGAATACTGCAAAACATAACTTTCTTCCATAGGCCCTGAATATCTGTTATTATTACTTATCTGTGATAAAACCAAAGAATATATGATCATAAAGAACTCGTTTCTAAAGCACAAAATATGCCATAAAATGTTTACTTTCGGCGTGGTGGCGTCGGCGTCCGAAGCAGCTTTTACATTTCGTTAATTCGTGTAACTGGTGCAAGTTTTGTATCTTCTTCATTAAAAAGCTACTCCATCGATCATACTAACTAATGGTCGTGTCGTGTGCCATATAATGTTTAAGTATCAGACACCCCAAAAAACTTCAGGATGGTAGTATAGAAGTTTATATCGTGGGCTGAATTTTGGGGAATATCGAAAAAATACGGGTTGAAGAATATCCTATCATTAAGTACTGTACTACGGCTATTTATTTTTTTAATACATAGACCAGCAAAAAAAATTTATATGGTTTTAATTAATGTAGCCATTCTCTTTGAAAGGGTAGAAGATTTTTTAACTTTTAAAAAACACATTGGGTAAGTTAATAACAGTTCTTTGGCACTCAAATATTTTAGGAAAGAGTAGCCATAATATTTACCTACCCAATTTTCATAATTATGTTTATAAAAATAAAATTTTATATACTAATTTATAGGTCATGGAAAATGTGGTAAACGCCAATTGAGAGAACCTGAAAGAAATAAAGTTGCCACGGAATTGAGGAAAAAATCAGCTGTGATTTGGCGGAATGAAATGGCTGAAGCTGAAATGTCATTAGGAGATCCGGAACCTCCATTTTTATACAATAGAGCCGTCTTAAATACAGCCAAACATGATTATGTTGCATCGCAGTACTTACATCCTGATCCCATCAAAGCGTTGCACATACTTAAAAGAAAATCATATCCAAATGCCATCCACGATATCGGTTATGATCCTTTTTATGTTCATTACTGGACAAATCATCAATTGCATGTTTATAGTGTCTACTCGAGAAAAAAAGATACACATTCAAGTATTAGCATAGACGCATCAGGAAATTTTGTACATAATATAGTTCGAGATGACAAATCCGAATCGAGTCACATCTTTCTATATCAGATTGTTATTAATTACAACGATGATTTCAATAATAACAAAGGAAATGGTAATATGGCAATGATAAAAATATTTTTCAAATAGTAGAAATTAATGCAAATAAATTGGGACTCGCCAATTTACTTGTACAAGTAGAATGCACGTTCATTATCACATTCGTCAAGTACTTTTGCGGGATTTTGTTATAAGTGAAAGTACACTTGAACGTGAACTCGAAAGAGCTTATTTGTGTGATTTCATTTCCGTCAATGTTCTTTTAGCAACACAAAGATAATAGTTTCTACAAATCTGGTTGGTGTGACAATGTAAATACATTACTCGCCATGGTTAAAACTGAAGTAGAATTGTGGAGTTGCTCTAAAAAGTCGAAAGGAGTGGAACACGATTTCTAATGGGCCGCGGGTAAATATGTAGATTTATAAGCGTAATGGTACAGAGGAATGAGCCTCTAATTGTTCAAGTAATTTGCCGAGCCTGAAAGGGCCTTATCAGATAATACAATAGTTTGATTTTCGTTTTTGACTTATTTTTATAATTACATTTAGTTTGTTTTTGAAAAGATAAATTAAATGCAAGTATATTTTTGATCTCCTTAAAGATTTTTGTTTAAGAACCTACCTACTTAAGTATTTGATCTGTGAATTTTTTTGAAAATTTGTAATTATGGATGTATAAAATAGAAACTTCCCTGAATCCCAACATATCAACGATAATTTATTCTTTCAGTGCAAACTTCAGTTGGCCAGATGTTTAGTGAGAGCCACACTACGTTAAGAATTGAATTTTGGTTGAAATCGTGGGTTGCTTCAGGAGCTGATCTTTTAGATGAAGTCATTACGGATTGCTCAAAAGCCCTTTTAAACGCAGTCATACGTAGTTTCACAAAACTTGATACCATCGAAGAATATGCGCATAATACGAGACCAGACGCACAGCACCTTCCTCAGTGCTTTATACGAATAGATGTTGCACACTTTATGCGCATATATTCTATTTACTTAAAGAAAACGGTACAAAATCCGAACGTACGAACTTTTTTTATGGGTGCAATAGGTAAGTAGAATTTCTTTACAAAGTCTATTCTTTCAGTTGATTACATTGTTTCAAATGTTGAACATATATACATATTTAGCATTTTGGATCGTTCTGGCTCTTAAATCCTTTAATCAAGTGTACATACTTATATATTTACTTACTGTACATCATTTAAAAATTTTTTTAAAGTAGCGAACTGAATATTATTTGGCAATCAGATATCACCACAGATTAAATAACTAAATAATATAGTTTATTTTTCACATAAAATAAATTTTGGAAGTAATTAGCACCTACATATATCGCGATACTCAATCAATTTCTACGGCAAAGTATATTTTGGAAGTTTCTGAATAAAATAATTTGCTGCTTGTTTAAATATTAACTTTTAAATATAATAAATATTAATTTTTGACGAACAATTATAATTAAAAAATATGCTCACTTTTTTTTAATAAATTAATTTATTTATAAAAAGGAGTGATATGAACAAATTTTTAACCGATGTTCAACACACTTAATATCCAAACATGATTGTTGAAAATGGCAACATTTTTTGTTTTGATCGTTTTTAAAAACGAATATATGAATATTGGTTGTTTTAGGTTTATTGATAAAAGCGACAAGTCTGGATTATGCTGCGGATTTACTGGAGAGTATTTTGATTGTGGCGCTTAGTCCTAGAATCGGTGATGCAGAATCTGGCCAAGAATCAGACTGTTCCATTCGAAAAAATAGAATTAGACAATTATTGGATCCAAATGGAGAAGTGGAAAAAATTGTGAAATCTGTACAAAAAAATAATACAGAAACAAGTACGGATAAGCAAGACATCGTCCTTGATGACAAAGTAACGAATTTTTGGTCAGACTGGGAGGAAAAAGCTTCGCAACGAGTTATTGCAATGATTGCTCAAAACCTTGATACAGGTGATGATAATGCCCATCACTGCACACAATTTGCTAACCGTTTGTTGCATGACATGGCATGGTTTCCTTTGTGGTCTGCTATTGTAAGGAATAGATTTGGTTATGGGAAAATACCAGCTTCAAGCGCTCCAGTTGAAGGAGAAACAAATATAGTTAAAAATCATTTTTTCCGTGGAGAATCAAAATGTAGAGTCGATACACGTGTAGATAGACACTTGAAGTTACTTACCGGTCAAGCAAAGCTTATAAGTGCAAGAAATTTTGAAAAAAATGAAGCCATTAACGAAATTTCTGAAGAAAACTTGCCATTTAAATTAAATACAAAACTAATCTCATCAGAACCCAATGTTATAACAATTGAAATCAATGAAAAAGAATTGGTAAATTCGTCATCCGAGGAAAAAAAAGATTCCCTTAACTCCACAAATAATAACGTCTTTGAAAGTAAAACAATAAATGATGGAATAACATGTCCAGCATGTTCTGATGGTAATTTGCCACAAGGTGCACATACATGTATTATTTGTTTCAAAAATGTTCATGCTATTGATGGATGCTCGAAGGCTGTAAGCAACGATGAAGGGTATGGAAAAAACAGATTGTGCCAAGCGTGCTACAGTGACAAATCCAGTCCAATCATTCTAGCAAGTAGAGAGGAGGAAAATTGGCGAGGAAAAAATCAAAAGAAAAGACCAAGCCGATATATAGATCCGAATAAAAAAACACTTGATCGGATAGATCTTCCCCAACATGGAAAAATTCCCATTATGAAGAATGGCAATAGCATGAGCTTACAGGTACTTTTTTAATTAATTATTGAACACCATGCTTTAATTTTCATGCATTTATATTATGATGTTTTATTATGAGCTCTATAAAAATATGTCTTTGAATAGTTCAGGGAGAATGGAGTAAAATAGTAGATACATTTGACACAGTACCAAGCATAACTTTTTGTTTTCTTATAATTTTTCATTACATGCAAATTATTTTTGCATTGGAATTTATTAATATAAGGCCTGATCCTTTACTTAAGAAATTTAAATGCATTTTAAGAAAATTTAATTAACCTGTTTCAATACTCAATCTGACAGCAGCTTTTCACATATCACAAGTTCCTCCTCCTGAAGGAAGAGTAAGAATTTCACAGTTAGGTAAAAAGTGGTTAGAATGGCTTTGACATACGATATCCCTACCACGTGGGGATAAAGAAAAGCAAAAAAAAAAAAAAAATAAGGAATGAGTCTTTCAAAATAGGATCCGTTCGATCATTTCGTACGGTAATAAATAAATTTATATTTATATTTTTATGAATATTTAAATGAATAATTTACGTTTGCAGTTATTCATATATTAAGATATTTAATGTCACCAAAAGCGTGAGATATTCGCAATTATAAGTTCATGAATCTAGTATGTAGTAGTTAGTAGTGTATATTGTCTCTTACGGGAAGAAGTAATAGTATGTTTTAAGCTCGTTTAATTAAATTATCATAATGATCCAATTATGCAATTATTTTTTTATTATAGGCAGTTACGATTGGCAGTAAGAAAATATCGCTGAATAATACCTGTGCTTTCGATAGTTTGCTGCAAGTTTTATTGGCAGGAGCGATCGATTACTCTAATCTGAAACAGATAATTCAAGATCGTTCCGAGCAAAGTAGTTTTTTCCAAATTATTTCTATAATTGGAAGCAACGGTTTGAATGCACATACCTACCGAATACGTACACAAATTCTGTGGAATCTTCTTTCGGGCAGATTAGAAAAAAAAGAATAAGAAAATAATTTTATACTGCTGAACTGCGTAGATAACGCTGGTTCATTAACTTTTAAAATTTTCAAGGATTTTCCATGATTGAAGGAAAGTTCAACGTGTACAACATGCTTTAATAAACGCTCAACGACAGTTACAGTGTTTATTTGTAGACCGGAAGACTTAAAAGAAAGTTTTGAAGAAAACGTAATTGCAAAACAAATGAAAACGCACATTACTCAGTGCTATAATGGAAACTGCAACGGGATGGAGAGCACAAAATTGGAGTATATTGGTAAGCAATAATTTCTTTATTTATATTTATGTGAACAATTATTTCATGGTTGGAATTTGTCAAATGGTTAAAATTGTTTTTTTCGAATTTATTTAAAATTTATAAAAATAACCAGACCTCTTTTTGTTAATTTGATCAGTACTGATAAGATATATATACATATTGTTAAAAATCATTATTTTTAATATATTTCAGCACCGCTAATTGCGTTTGATATATACCATCCGGACAACAAATCGTATCAACTCAATAAAAATGAAGTTCCTCGGTATTGTGGCTACAATGAAATTAAGTACGAGCTAATTGGGTTGGTGCGATATATACCGTCGCCGATGTCTGCTGTCAACCATTACACTGCATGTTGTCTCCGAAGATCCGGTATATGGTTGGAGTACGACGACTTAACACAAATGGAAAAAAAAAGGGAAAAAAATAAGAATTTAGAACCCCATTTGTTAATTTATGCGAATAAAGTGTGAAACAAGGTTATGTTCTTTTAGTTTTAAAATCATTTAAAAGCTCAGCAATAATTACCCTCCTGATTGAATTAAAATGTTTTCATTGCTATGACTCGAAACTATACCAATACGAAGTAAGGGAGTACAAATGTAACAAAGCATATGTATCGCCGTGTTGAAATGTAAATAAAGTTTTTAGCGTGGAAGAAAAATGTTAACCGCTTGTTTTCCCACCATGGTTGTAGCTTTAAATGGAAAACGTTTTTTAAGACCCCACAAATCGTAGGTTTTAATGGGTATCTGCAACAAATCAACGGCCAACCATGGTTAGAATTTTAAACTTTTACGATACATGGTAATTTAGGACAAACAAATTTAGTTTGCAGTGACCACTGTATAAAGCTACGAAAACTTAATAAATTGCAGAGAATAAATGTAATTAGTACCTCTACATAAATAAATTATCTTTTGTAATTTGACAACTAGCGAAAAGTCTTTATCAGGGCTCAAAAACTAATCTTCCTCATATTTTATAATACGCGACTCAGCAGCACAATGGAGTATACTCGTAGAGAAAATAGGAAAAATTTGGCGTAGTGAAATTCTATTTGTGTTTAAAGCATTAAATGTCAATTTCTAAGCTGGGCACCAATTTAGTATATACATTTCGCTGTTTCACTCAGCAATAGTTAACTGCTGATTCATGGTTTGTTATTTGGTTTGTTGAATATTAGGCATAATATATGTTATAGAAAAACGGTCAAATAAATTATATTTTCTCTACGTTTCTATGCTAACGCCTTACTAACCTTTATCAGTTCGGAAAAGATTGGAGTATTCAACTCCTTTCCAGTATTATTTGTTGATTACAAATTTAATCCGACTGAAAACACAGTAATATTAAAATGTTGGGAGGATGTAGGTTCAATATCGATGGAGCATTTTGTTTTTTAAACTTTTAATTTTATGGTTTCTTGGCCTCGATTGATTTCATACCTTCGGGGAAAAGGCACTAAATTAGCACCAATTGAGCCCTAAAATATTATACAGTGCGCACTATTGTAACAAGACTACTTAACCTATTATCAGTAGTGGTGGTCCTTACTTTCAATAAAGTTGGATTATCCATGGATTTTTTTAAAAAGTACTAGAGAATTAAATTCGGGGAAGTGGCATCAAATTAGTCCTAATTGAGTCCTAAAATATTATGCAGTGCGCACTATTGTAACACTACTATTTAACCTATTCTCAGTAGTGGTGGGCCTAACTTTTAATAAAGTTGGATTATCCATGGATTTTTTGAAAAATACAAGAGCATTAAATTCGGGGAAGTGGCATTAAATTAGCCCTAATTGAGCCCTAAAATATTATGCAGTGCGCACTATTGTAACACTACTATTTAACCTATTCTCAGTAGTGGGGGTCCTAACTTTTAATAAAGTTGGAATATCCATGGCTTTTTTAAAAAGTACTAGAGCATTAAATTCGGGGAAGTGGCATTAAATTAGCCCTAATTGAGCCCTAAAATATTATGCAGTGCGCACTATTATAACAATACTATTTAACCTATTCTCAGTAGTGGTGGTCCTAACTTTTAATAAAGTTGGATTATCCATGGATTTTTTTGAAAAATACAAGAGCATTAAATTCGGGGAAGCGGCATTAAATTAGCCCTAATTGAGCCCTAAATTTTGACGTATTCAAAACTTTTCTACCATGAAATGGCGGTCCCAACTTAATTGACGTAAATTGCAGCCTGATACAAAATAAATGCCTTTTTAAAAATAATAAATATAACGCAAGTTGGACCAACACTATTGTTTAGTTTTATTTTTGATCGAAAAATTAAAATTCAACCGGTAATCATTACTTCATATTTTAAACTAGAAAAATCCTTCAACCAGAAAAATGGGTATAGTACAATTGGGCGAAATACATTTTATCATAAAGACACCTTGCCTAAAGCCATTTAACAAAGGAGACTTTTTGCAAAAACTTAATTAACAAGAAAACGTTTTGCAAAATTTGTTTTGCAGAAAGGACATCTGGGAAACAGACACATAACAAAAATGCATTTATTTACGATTAGTATAAATGTCATTTTATTATAGAGGTGGGTTAGACGGTGTAGTTTTTGCGCGCCTCGCACGAAAATTGTAGTGGTGCGGGATTAGCGGAGATGGGGGAGGGCGCGCACAGAGCAGCGACTGAGCATCGCGCACGATCATGAAGTTTTTATCAATTTCTCTTTCACTTGTTTTCTATGCATTCGGGTGAGTTCCGAAAAATTGTTATTTTCAGCAATTCCTCTTTCACTTGTTTTTGCATTCGGGGGAGTTCAGGAATTTTTTTTAGAATCAGCTGATCATTTAATGACCCAAATTCCGTGAAAAATATTGTGTGCAATTTTTAATTCGGGATATTCATTTATTGAAGTGTGGACCATTGCTGTGAAAATGTTATGTGTGATTGTTGTGTTTTGTGATTTTAATACGGGATTTTAATTTGTGAAAGCTTAGACCTTAGACCATTGACAGTAAAAATATTGTTTGAAGTTTTTCTTTTTAAATTGAGATTTTTGTTTTAAAAGTATTGTGTTGAAAAAATATAATGAGCGTGAGGTGGGACCGCCAATTAGTGGAAAAACTGTTGTTGTGTTATCAGGACTTTGAAAACTTGTACAACACAAAACACAAAGACTACATAAAAAGAGATAAAAGAGAAAAATCCCTTGAAGTAATTTGCAGTGAGTTGCAAAAAAGCAATAGCGCAATTACGGTGCACCACATTCGCAATAAAATCCAGGTATTGCGTGGGCAGTATGCGAAAGAGATGAGGCTAATGGCTGCATCAAAAAAGAGTGGAGCAGGAATCGAGGATGTATATTTGCCAAAATTGTGGTGTTTTGACCAGATGGATTTTCTGAAGATTTATTGTACTACCAAGGAATCTACAACAAATATAGAGGCTGTATGTTTACGTATTGTCTTTATACAACCAGTTCTTTTTTTTATATATTTTTAATTCAATTAGATATAACTGTAAAATACATATATTTCTTACAGCTTTTTATAAATCCTGATGACGTTGAAGAAGTTCCAGAAGAAGACGAAATTGGCGGGAACGAGCCGAGCACTTCGTTTGCTTCTCCACCACCGAGGGTAAGTTGAGAAATTTTAAAACTTGTTGAATTTAAATATTTGTTATTATTATAATTTTATATATATATAGTATAATAATAATGTAACAATGTTAGATGCACCGGGTGTTAATCATACAATTGGTTCTTAATTATTAAATGCAAAAATTGCTTAGAAAACTAACTAACTAACTAAGAGCCGACGTTGACAGGTTTGACATGGACGCTTGTTGTATAAGTTGAAATTTAAAGTAACTTCACCTGTCATCCCACTGAATTTTTCCTTCATTGTGAAAGTATTCGGCAAATTGCTTTCTAATTGTTTCTGCAAAGCGTCTAGAAGAGGTGGCTTGCTCTTGAGGTTCTTGCTGATTTTGCTCATCTCCAGTTACACTATGACCGTTGCTATTATTGTTTTCAAGGTAATCTCTTGAATTGTGGGTTATCAAAAAATTGTGTAAGACACAGCATGCTCTTGTAACACTCTCCACATTATGAACCCGAAAATTCATTGCACTTTGTAAAACACGCAATCTGTTAGATAGAAGACCAAAGGCACGCTCTATATTTTGTCTCGCACGGCTAATTCGAGTATTAAATGTTTGCTTTACTTCTTCTTTGCTTTTATATGGATAGGGTTTCATTATATGTTTTTGCAGGGGAAAAGCGTCATCTCCAATAATTACATATGGCAGCACCCGATTGTTCCCGATTGCTTTCTCAGCTGGAAAATATTGTTCGCCGTTGTCGATTACACGTTTTAACTTACTTTGAAGCAAAACACCAGCATAGTTAGTGCGACCGTTGCATCCAATATCCACATAAGTAAACTTAAAACTTGCATCGCATAATGCCAATAAAATAATACTGTCTGTTCCTTTATAGTTGTGATAAAATGCACCATCCTTTTGAAGCGATCTGAATGCTATGTGCTTTCCATCAAAAGGACACAAGCAATGGGTGAATTTCGAGCGCACGGCAAACTCTTCAGAAATTTTCTCCCACTCAGCAATGGATGAGGGAAACTGAAAAGATATGTGCAAATTAACTGAACAATTAAAAAAACTTGATATTTTAAAATTTCTATTTGCAGGACAAACGATGCAGCAAAATGGATATGTGGGCACAAATAACAGCCACACTGCAATGTACTGAGGAGCTACTTAAAAAAAAAAAAAAAACAGAGACGAGCGGAAAGATGATTGGGTCAGCAATTTTGTTGTATCTCAACTTGAACTAATTACGGATGCGGTCATTCACAGCAATACGATATGGGCAATTCAATCCGCTTTGAGAAAAGGGATTGAGGAAAATAGAAAGCTCCAAAGTGCAAATTCTCACATGTCACATGTTGACAGTGCAAATTTTACCTGCCGCACAAGCGAAAGCGATCAAGATTTTATCGGTTCAGGTAATTCCGCCATCCGAAATTGGAAATGCAGCTGCTCAAATCCACTCACCTTTATTCTCAGAGAAACGTATGAAAAAGCACACAGATATCGAAGAAGTTGCTGAATTTCATTTCGAGGAACCACCACAAAACAAAAAAAGCAGAAAAGGGATATATTACAATTGTCTCTAGCTGGAATATTTGACGAATAAAATTTATTTACTTTTTTCTTAAATTACCTTTAAATAATTTTCCTTTAAATTTTGCCACAATATTTCGCAAATAATTGGGATGTTAATGTTCAAAAAGGCTTTTGATAACCTAGTTTGAAACTGCATACTTTGGTAAGATTCGCCAGTTGCCAGAAATCTAAGAGTAATTGCCAAACGTTCTGCAGGTTCAACGGAATCCCTCATTATGGTATTTTGATGCTTTAAATCCTTTTCAATACTTGATAGTAGATTTTTGAAAGTATCTTCATTCATGCGCAAATAATTTCGGTAAGCATCTGCGTCCTCTGTTCTTAATTCGCGAGTTAAAAATTGAAATGAACCACTGCTATTTCTACGCTTTTTCCACGGTTGTACCCAACATTTTCTTATCCTTTTTGTTCCTGCAAGTTGGAGAAGACCAGAGGCAGCCTTTAGTAAGCCCGTAACAATTAAATTATCATCACTATCGCTGCTTGAGTAAGCATTTAAAGCAAGGGCGGCATTTTCTAAAGTCAAAGCCATTTCCATATCTTCTTCACTGCTAGAACTCGTATTCATGTCTAAAATTGAAATAATTTTTTTATTATTTGAGTTTTGAATGTAATTATTATATGTTAATAAACATAACTATCAAAATGCGCAAGATATTTACTAAAAATATTACCAGTCCAAATAATTTCCAGTTAACGTGAACGCCACCCAGAGAAGAATGTCGTAGACGACGAAATAAGCTATTAAAGAACTGCTCTTGTTTTCGTGCGCGCCGCGCAAAAACTGTACCGTGTTAACGCACAGGAAGTTTTTCCCTTCTTGAACAAAAGAGAATAACCGATCACGCGGCGCAAAAACTACACCGTCTAAACCAGCCCATACGGGTGTTCGAAGAGTTTCACATTATGAGAAATGACATTCGGGGAAAAAGTTATTTGTTAAATAAAATTATCTAACTGTTCTGTTACCGAAAAAATTATAACTCAAGTGCGATGATTATTGGTGATTTTAAGATGAACAAGTAAAAAAGGCAGTATTGGTCTAAGACCAATTTTTATGATACCCTAGAATCTAGATAAGTGCCCATATAAAATTTTGTATGGTAACCGATCTATGCAAGTTTGAATTTTGGAGTGGTTTTTCGCATATATTTCTAGAATGGTTCGTTGGACAGAAAAGATGAATTTAACCAGTTTTTTAGAATTTCGTATTCTGCAGAAGTTTTTAGTACAATAAAAATGTCTAGGACTGATCGCCTTCACAGTATATGTAAAAAACCTGAATTTTCTTCTGCCAATACCAAGGAGGGGTTGCCCGATTAAGTTCATTTTTGAAATTTTATTTGCTATAACTATAAAAATACCACGTATCAAATTTCAGCTCTCTATGTCAACGCGTTCTCATGCAGTGTCCAAATATATAGTGGAAACCGAAATTTTTGTATGGCAACCCCACGAAGGAGTTGTCGATTAATTAATGCCCGAACTTAATTTTAATTATTTTTTCAAAGTCCGTGTACAAAATTTCAGCTTTTAATATTATGCGTGGGTGTCCAATCCATTTTGCTCTACCATAATTATTTCGAGGTATTCGTATTACAAACGAAATAACAAACTTCGGATGCCATTTAGATTGCATCTATGGTATAAAAATTTAGACGTGAGTTTTATTCTTGAGCGTATTTGTGATTTATATTTAAAGTCAAAATTTTATTTTTAAAATTTTAAATTTTAATAAAAATCATTAGAGGCAACAAAAGCGAAAAAAAAACAGCAGAAATCATTTTGCTAAGATTTGAAATAAAAAAGTTGTATGCAGCTAGAGACAAACCAAGCCTCTAAATATATTTACATAATACACAGCTGTTTGATCAGTGCACTACATCATTGCCTTCTTTATTACAGGCCGTGGCGATATAAAATGCACATGTATGAGAAACGTATTGTTTGAAAGCTTTTAGCATTGCGCATTATGAAAAAACAAACACGTTTTTCTAATGAATGACAACATCAAATGCATAATAATAAAACTTAGGAATTTAATATAATAATGCAATTTCATTCAATTACATTTCATTTGTTTGTTAGACTTAATAATAATATCAATTTTGGGTTTCTTCCAATTTGTCATTCTCTAATTTTGAAAACTTGTTTAGAAGCGAAAAGAGAAAGAGAATAAAGCTTTCGCTGTAATTCGAAGGGAACTATTTTATTTATTTTTATAATGATTAATAGCATAGATTTTTAGAATTCAAGCCAAAACAGGCCTAGCGTATCTTGTGATGATTGCTTTATTATGCTGTATGGAGGTTACGTTTTTTGATTTTGTCAGAGTTGAATAAACGGAAACGGATTAATGATATGGTTGATTTTGGTAAGTGAACGTTTTCTTACCTTAGAAGTTGTTATGGTACAGATTTTCAAATCTGGGAATCTCGTAATATTGTGTATGTATATTTGTACATACATACAACTCGATTAGTAATACTAGGTACATACATACAAATACCTAAATTACCATTTGCATGCATCGAAAGTTCTTCAACTTAAGATCATGCAAACTGTTGAAATTACTGCATCAGCGGTTCGTTCACCTTTCGTTACATTTTGCCTGCACGCAATCAAAAAAAAATTAAACAAGCGAAAGCTCGCAATATCTATGCGCGGCCCGTTCAACCTTGCATTTCAATTCTTTAGTTAAATAAACAAGCGATCAAATTTCACGGTGACAAACCGTATGATCGAAAGAATGAAATGCAAGGTCGACAGTAGAAAAACAAAAAGTAAAAATATTTTGCGATCAGTTTGTTGGCTTCGAGGTGAAATTGGAAAATTGCAAATAAACAATTTAAGCAATTTCCAGTTGAACTGCGGGGTCAGCGAATTGATCGATGAATGACCAGGTGAACTGGGCACCTGAAAAAGAAAAGCCCAGCGAGTTGGATTTTAAATTTGATGTACGACGGTTGGGGGTCGAATTTAAGAAATTAAGGTTGTTGGTTTAAAAATTCTGACTATTGCGGATCGCGAGTTATGATTTAAATTTCCTACGCGTTGGTGTTGGCTCTAAAAAGTCGGGCGCGGTACAAAATCAATAAATTATTAAAAAGAAAAAGGAAGGAAAGTTTTGTTGGTTCGTAAAAATACAGGAATGTTTTGAAAAAAGAAAAAATATTATAGTTTAAAGAATAAAAGAAAAACAAAATGTAAGCAAAGTGTGGTGTTTGATTAATTAAAGAAAAAAACCCAGACCAAGATAAGGAACACAAGACACGTTGAGAGGAGGCAAAGCTGTGAGTACTCGAAGAAGTTTTAAAAATATAACAAAGTGGCGCAGCCGGTAGGATAGTGGAAGCCAGTTTTTCTAAGCTAAAAGGAAAAAACATAAGAGCTTGAAAATCCGCTATCCTGCGAACAACAAGGGGTTAATTAGATTAGACCTGTTTGGTCTAATCGCCCCCAACGCTCGGGATAGTTCAACATTAGCTGCCTCTGTCCATTAGCAAGCAGACACCCCCTCATCAAAGCACAAAGTGCCAACGTGGGACATAAGTGGGCTTCATCCCTGCCCAGGATATCAGAAGAAATTAATTCCAAGGAAGGATAACAACTTCCACGCATTGAAGGAAGACCGTTAACAGACTAAAGCTTGGGAGGACTGCGAAGAAGGCTAGAAAGCCCCCTTTCAAGCTACACCAAAGGGAACACGAAGAAGGCAATAAGCCCCCCTAGTACACAACCACAGCAGCACAGAGAATATAGGAAGCAGGTCTAAGGCCCCCCTGTGCCCAGAACCAGAAAGTTGTATGTCGGAAAACAACGCTACACCGGGATTTCAGCCACAGAAACAGGAGATAACCCTAGAGGAACTCCAACAACGGAGGAAATACAGCCACGAGTTCCAGATACAGAATCTTCTCCACCACCATCTTCCACATCAACTCCACAGAAGACATCGCCGCAGCTCAGAGGAGTCACATTACGGTGCGGCAAAATACTTCAAGGTTCTGGTCAAGTAAGCCAAAGAAATTCAGATTTAAATTCATATTTAAAATATTTAGAAGAGAGAGTGAGGGAAACCCACAAACTAACTGTTCCTCAGTGTGACGTTTTAAATAAAAAAATTACTCAGACGGGTGAGCAAAGGCTCGCGAAAGTACGTAAGTTTAAAGAGGACACAGAACGATTTAAAGAAGAGCTCTTAAAGTTTGAGGGATTCTCACACTCGCTCACTAAGGAAAATAGTGTTAGAATAAGTGAAAGTGAAGTCAGTGATAGCGAGCCATCCGCGGGTGAAATAGTTTTGAATTGGCTGGGCGATTCCCTTTTGGAAACCAGTTCAGACGACAGTCATATCGGAACGGTGTCATTTACGCATCACCCAAGCGATTTGGTAAAAAAGTCGAAATTAAAAATGGCAGACTACGCCAAAGTAGCCAAATTGGCAGCCCAATTGATTCCTCTTTTTTCGGGTGAACCACACCCAAAGTTGAGCTTAGAGCTCCAAACCTTTCTGGGTTGCTGTAAGCAAGTGACCCAGTGCATATCAGTGGAAGAGCAAACAGCCTTTCTTCAAATTTTCCCCACTAGGCTTCGAGGCGAAGCATACCAACTGTTCGCCTCAAACATTCCTGCCACATTTAGAGAGGTTGAAGAAAGGCTCAATCGAGCATATCTCCCTCGGGAAACTTATCAAGAGTTAGTAAATAGATTAATTACAACTCGCCAATTTCCACAAGAAGCTCTAGCCACTTTCACATCGAGAGTGAAACAATCACTAGTTCTCTGTAAAGATGCAGCAGAAACTAAGTACAGTGCAGCAGAAGCCCCAGCGGTTAATAAACAGTTGGATGACTTCGCTAAAAACGCATTTAAGACTGGTGTACATAATCCACATTTATGTCAATATCTGTTGACGATAGGGGATGAAACACTTGAAAACTTAATACAAAAAGCGTTGGATATGGAGAGGCTCCAACAAAGCGCTTTTCAGCTTCACTCACCCACACTAATTCCGCCCACTTCATACGAAGAGTTAACTACGAATTCACCTCAGGCTTATTCACACACCCCTCTTACTTATCCGGCACCTACATTTCCAACAATAAACCCAATTACGCACCAGGCACAGTACACACAGGCCACAAGCGCAAAAGATACACAAAACAGGAATTACAATTACAGACAAGTAAAGACCAATAATAAAAATAATATTCCTAATATCCCGAACATTAAATGTAGTTTTTGTAGTAGAAGAGGTCATACATATACTGACTGTTTCAAACGAAAAAACACCCCGTACTGTGAAAAGTGCAAAGCCTATGGTCATGATGTCCGTGAATGTAGGCGCCAACGTGAACTCCCAACCAATTCTCAAAACTCTCAAAAGACAAGGGAGCCCCGAGATCAACAAAATCCGCGTGTCTACAATGTGAGACTCAAATGCGATTTCTGCGGTCGAAATGGACATATTTTAAACGAATGCCGACAAAAGCAAAAATGGGAAGCTCAGAGTCAGGGAAACGACATACAGTCGGCCCAAAACTCCCCGGCTCGACTTTAAAAACCCCACTAAGTAAAATAGGGTCCTCTCAGTCGCCTAAAACAGGTGTACCTACAGTTAAAATCCCCCTAGATATAGGGCTAAACGACCAAACAAAACTAGTCGTGGACACTGGCGCTGAGGTTAGTTTAATAAAGAAAAAGGCACTAAAAAGCATCGAATCAATCAACACAAAAGAAACATATAGCTTACAGACACCTTTCGGTACTGGAAAGACACTGGGGAGTTGCCAAGGAAAGTTCAATTTAAAAAACAAAATTCCCTGCAAGTTCCAAGTTGTACAAAACTTGCCCGGTCTTTCCGACGACGGACTTTTAGGAAATGACTTCCTGTCGAAAAATTGTAATGTTGAAGGTCCTAACCACACCCTCAGGTTTCCTCGCACGGAAACCAACTCAGAGGAGTTCGCATTGCCTCTAACCATAGCAATGAAAGAGCCGTACCCACCAAAAGCAGTCGAAGTGAGAAAACTGGCTGAAAAAATAGAACTTATAGAGGACCAGAAATCTTTCTCCAGTATCTCCAAGGCATCTGAAATAAGAAATGCTGACTGCCAAACTCAAAATGAGCTAAGGGAGTACGAAGCACGGAAACGGGATAACGGACTCGGCGAAATAAGGAAGCACAAGGTCTCGTTGAAAGAACCCATATGCATACCTGCCCGGTCACACATTGTTGCCAGAATCCCATTGCAAGTGAAGGAAGAAATACTCTGTCTATCTCAAGAGATAGAAGACGGAGTCTTCCTGGCAAATAGTCTACTTCGCACTGGAGAAGAAACAGCGCTGGTGGGAATCCTCAACATTGCCAACCATAAGGTAAACCTTTCAAAATTGGCATTACAGGTAGTTCCTACAACAGACTACAAAATAGCCCCCCTCAGTCCTGAAAAAACCCCAAATGTTAATATTGGCATACGGTTGCAAGGCGCGTGTGAGATTAATTCAAAATCTGAGCCCCACGGCCTCAAGGTACAAAACTCTCCACCACCTCGTAGTGATAAATCCTCGCCACAACAGCCATCTAAAAATGCGGGCACGCTCATTAGAAGCCCTGAACAACTCGTCGGCCACACGGAACAACGAGCCGCATCATCCGCAAATAATAAAACATATTACTTATTTTTAATTTCTATTTTAAGTTACCTTTTTCGCTATATCTATCCTCCAAAAGACACAACTAGTAAACTGTGTGAAAACCCCTCAAAGTCTGAACACAAAGACAGTCCCCAGGTGCACATGGGGGCAACAAAATTTAACCCTAAGTGCTCAACAGGGCCAAAAAGCGCTAAGAATAACAGACATGGAGACGCCACTAAGCCTGATAAAAGTTATAAGATACATAACGACCCCATAACACCTAAACAGAAAGATAATACTGCACCCTCAAAGGGAGCCAAGAACAATTATAAGTCCCCAGCAGAGAAGAAAAGGAGCGTTAGGCAAACCACACATTCTGCAGACACCACAGCAATATTGCACCACGTGAAATATTTATACCCGGCTTACGATGAGCTGGATGACCTATACAATAGCCCGCGTCTCGCCAGATTAGAGCAGGAACTCAAGCTGAACGAAACTCTAAGCGTGGATGAAAAATTTTCGATATCGGGACTCTGTAACGAGTATAACGATATCTTTTTTCTTAAAGATGATAAACTTACTCATACGAATGCTATCACCCACAGAATACCCTTGTTACAAGATCAGGCCCCAATCAACCAGAAAATGTACAGGTTACCTGAGACCCAAAGGAAAGTTATAAACGAGCAGCTGAAGGAAATGCTGGAGAATGACATTGTCCAGCAAAGCAAAAGCCCTTGGAATTCACCTCTCCTAGTAGTCCCCAAGAAAGCGGGCCCAGAAGGTGAAAAAAGGTGGCGAGTCGTGGTAGATTTTCGCAAACTGAACGAAAAGACAATAGGCGACGCTTTTCCGCTACCTCGAATCGAAGACATTCTCGACCAACTGGGTCACGCAAGGTACTTTACCACCCTTGATTTAGCCAACGGATACCACCAAGTTCTTGTTGATCCCCGAGATAGATCGAAAACAGCTTTCAGCACAAGTTATGGGCACTACGAGTTTAAACGAATGCGATTCGGGCTAAAAGGAGCCCCAGCTACGTTCCAAAGGTTAATGAACTTCGTATTAACAGGCCTACAAGGCCTGGAGTGCTTCGTTTATCTGGATGATATCGTCATCTACGGTAAAAATTTAGAAGATCACAACAACAAACTTCGAAAAGTCTTCCATAGACTAAGAGAAAACAACCTCAAATTACAGCCGGAAAAGTGTCAGTTTCTGAGAAAAGAGGTCGTTTATTTGGGACATAAATGCTCTAACGAAGGAGCACTTCCTGATCCCAGTAAAACGGCCTGCGTCCAAACTTTCCCTGTTCCGCGAACTGTCAGGCAAGTCCAATCATTCCTAGGACTTGCCAATTATTATAGGAAATTTATACCAGACTTCTCAAGAATAGTACGTCCAATAACGAATTTACTTCGAAAAGATGTAAAATTCACTTGGACTGAGAAATGTCAGAAAGCATTTGAAACCATTAAAAAAGCTTTAGTCTCTCCACCACTGTTAATTTGTCCGGACTTTTCGAAACCATTCAACCTCACTACGGACGCTAGTAATGAGGCCATAGGAGCTGTTCTTTCTCAAGGAGAAGTGGGAAATGACCAGCCCATCGCCTATGCCAGCCGTACTCTAAACAAGGCCGAAAAAAACTACTCCACTATTGAAAAGGAGTTATTGGCCATTGTATGGGCAACTAGAAATTTCCGATGTTACCTTCAAGGTCGTAAATTCATGGTTTATACTGACCATAAGCCCTTGAAAGGAGTCTTTAATGCTAAAGACCCTACTTCCCGTTTGGTGAGATTTCACCACAAGCTGTCAGAATTCGACTATAGCATCGAATACAAGCCCGGAAAGTACAATACGAATGCGGACGCACTAAGTCGAATCCCACAAGAAGTCAAAGAAGACAATTCAGGCAACACATTAACGATAAAGGCTACAGTCCACCATCGTATGGAATCCGATGTGGAGGACAGTAAACCACCCACCAGAAAAAAAACAGCCCGCTAAATGCTACGTAGTGACCCGAGCCCAAAAACAAAAGGCACAGGAGGACAAACAGAATTCCACTACCAAAGGAAAGGAACACACCTCGGAAACAGACGAAATACAATCAACTAAAACATATTTAAAATCCCCTACTGAGCTCGATCAGACAATGCAAGAAATTAAGGCACCAAAAACCCCTGAGAAAATCACAAACCCCGAGGAAATCACGACAATATTGAAGGATTATCATGATTCTCCCTTCGGCGGCCACCAGGGTGTAATAAAAACTTATAAGCGCATTAAAGGCAAGTACTGGTGGAGACATATGCTTAGTGATATTAAAAAATACATTAAGAAATGCCCAAAGTGCCAGACCATGAAAGCTTCACCTCAAACACGAATGCCGATGATGATAACGGACATCGCAGAACAACCTTTCACCAAAGTTTACCTCGATATTGTGGGCCCATTAGAAGAATCCACATCTGGTAATAAATATATCTTGACTTTCCAAGATAACCTTACTAAATTTGTCGACTGGTATGCAGTACCTAATGCGGAAGCAGTTACGGTAGCTCACATTTTCTTCGACGAAATCGTTACACGCTACCGCATTCCGAAGAGAATAGTCACCGATCAGGGATCAAATTTCCTGAGTGACCTATTCAAAAAGGTATGCAAACTTCTTAGAGTGAAAAAGCTGCAGACTTCAGCATATCACCCTCAATCTAACGGAGCACTAGAACGTGCCCATAGACCCCTAATCGAATATCTACGTACTGTTGTAGATGAAAATCCGAAAACATGGGATCAATATCTGCGAACAGCTGCGTTCGTGTACAATAACAGTGTACACGAAGGTACCAAACTCACCCCAATGGACTGCCTTTACGGCTTCACAGCGGATGTCCCCACTAATTTAAAACGGGATCCTGAACCCATTTATAATCATGAAAGCTATTACCACATACTAAGGTACAAGCTCCAGAAATCCTACGCAACAGCTCGAAAAAACCTGCTCATCAGCAAACACCGATCAAAGGGCTACTATGACAAATCTGTAAGGCCCCTTACTTTCCACTTGGGAGATAAGGTCCTACTCAAGAGCGAGAGTCGGAAACATAAACTCTCTCAGATCTGGGCAGGACCATATCAAGTAACCGCTGTCACGAGCCCGGTTAATACAACCATAAAAATTGGCAAAAGACTCGTAACTGTACACAATAACCGCCTAAAAACCTTCTATGAATAAAAAACGCACCCCATAAAGTTAAACCAGTCCAAATCTGATCAATATTCTACAAACTAAAGCCATCCCCGAAAAAATTTTTTTTTACTTTTCTTTGACGAGCTGTCTCTATGTACAAAATGAGTATACTGTTACTGGCCGATTTCGTGATATATATATATATATATGCACATCTTCTTTTGTTGAAACTCGCGGTGGTAGCTACTATCGGCTCACCTTCACAAGCGGGTATGACAGCCAAAATACTGCCTTAAACCACTTCATTTTCCTCTAGGCATGGAATCACTACTAATTTTCACGCTATTTCTCCAACTCACGGCGGGAGAAATAGCAAAGGAACCCTATAGAGTGACCACACTCAATAACACAGGAATTCTGCTGGAAGACTTGGGAACGTTGATGGTATACCATACAACCTGGAACATATTTACAGAATTGGACCTCGCAGAGTTAGAAAACCAAACTACACTTGCAGAGCACGCGGAACACCTAGTGCATCGATTATGTGTGAACAGCACTGAGAAAGAAGATTTGTGTAACACTCAGCAAAAGCAGGTACACGCCATAATTGAAAATATAAAACGACGTACGAGCACGATGAGAGAATTAGTTCCCAAATCACGTACTAAACGATCGTTCTTCGACGGAGTTGGAAACGCCATGCATTACCTGTTCGGAACTATGGACAGTAAGAACGAAGGCGAGATATACAGCCGGCTAGAGGAAGTCGAAACCAATGCACACACACTAGCTGAACTGGAAAAACAACAAATAAGCGTAGTGAAGACAGCATTGGAACAGCTTCAGAAGCCTTTAGTAATGATCATTGACCGACAAAGGCAAATAGCTTACCAACTAAATGATCTACATAACATAACGGAGAATCTGACCAGAAGACAAATGAGGCAGGAAATATTGTCCAGTCTATTACTCCAAGTGGTAGAGATTGAGTTCCGTCAACAGTCTCTGCTAGACATAATAATAACCAGCAAAAATAACCATATACACCCTCTGCTAGTATCCCCTAATACTGTTTTGAATATATACCACAAAACTCATGTGGAATGCCCAAATCAACAAAACTGTCTTTCTTTGTTATACCAAACAGCCGGAGCCCAATCTCACCTCCTAGGTAACAAATTAATAGTGAGGATAACACTACCAGTCTTCAATATCCCTAGCATGAAACTATACCAAATCCGCTGCTTTCCAATTCATACTGGGTCTGATCATTCCTTAATACCAGATATAGAGTACTCACATGTCGCCAGCCAGCTGCAAACGCAGGAATTCCTGCTTCTGAAATTGGAAAATTTCAAAGCAATGAAGAAAATTACACATACCAGACAGGAGAATACCTATGTGGGAAGACTGAACACACCCATAACGAGAGCGGCAGCTTCCCAGGAATGTATAATCAAATTACTCTTGAACCCGTTAAATGAAAGCCCGCGCTGTGCTCTGAGAGTCCAGGTCCCAGAGCGCGATATCTTAATAAAGCTTAACAAGCCCAACGCTTGGCTGTTTTCATTTGTCAACCCCGCAGTAGTTCATATTACGTGCCTTAACCGATATACCATCTCCAAACTCAAGGGTCAAGGAATATTAGACCTGACCAAACCATGCCAGATGCAAGTAGGAGCACAGGTGCTGTACTACGAAGGAGAGAGTAAGCACCCACTTAAGATCCTACAACCAGCATATTTTCCCTCACTAGCAGACACCAATTTTGAAGTAAATTTAACACAGTTATTCCCCGAGGTAACCAAAGGCAAAATATCGGAGCCCGACTTAATAATCGGAGATGAAACAAATGAACTCATACACAAAAGCACGCTATCACTGGAAGAAATCCAATCAAAGATAACCAAATGGACAGAACGAAAAAATCAGAAAACATACCGAATACTGGCAACCTCATCCATATCCTGCACCAGTTTACTAGTTCTAGCGATAATTATATACATCATAATAAAGTGCATTTACCCTTACATAATCAAGAAAATGTATAAGGTAAGTGCCGCAACACCGACCAAAGAAAACCTTCCAGAGGAACCCACTTATGCCGACCCAAAACCGCTAGGGCGTAGTAAAAGTATGCCGAAACAAAAATCAGTCCAAGTAGTATAAAATAAATTGTTGAGACTTCACCTACATAAATCTAAATTCTCCAGTTAAATTCACTCTAATGTTGTTACTTTTAGATCACTCTGTAACGTTATCTATAAAATGCTCTTTGCCTAGATTATCATCACTCTCAACGATATGGATAAACAAACGACCATTTGGACCAATTAGACCATACCCTCAAAAAATTCTGGCAGTTAGAAAATCATGAGTCGGAAAGCAAATCAATATCCGCTGAAGAGCAGGAATGCGAAGAACATTTCGTACGGAATCATAAAAGATTAGCATCGGGACGCTACCAAGTTTGCTTGCCATTCCGTGAAGATCCCTCAGATTTAGGAAACTCTTTTGAAATTGCATTTAAGAGATTCCTAAACTTAGAGTCAAAACTAAAAAAGTCCCCTAGCACATTCAACGAATATTCAAAATTCATGGCAGAATATATTCAATTAGGCCACATGGAACCAATACCCTTTAAAGGACTTCCATCAAGACATTATTTCTTGCCGCACCATTGTGTCTTAAAACCTCAAAGCAGCACCACCCAACTTCGAGTGGTTTTCGATGGCAGTTGCAAGACCTCCACAGGACAATCGCTAAATGATATCCTAATGGTTGGCCCCACCATACAAGACGATCTCTACTCAATCTTGCTTAGATTCAGAACTCATCGATATGCCATAACCGCCGATATTACAAAGATGTATCGCCAGGTGAATATATCTGATGAGGATAGCTACTTACAATGTATACTTTGGCGTGATAATACAACCCAACCTTTGCAAGCACATCGCTTAAAAACCATTACATACGGAACATCGTCAGCTTCCTTTCTCGCAACCCGATGCCTTCAGCAACTTGCACATGATGAAGGTGCACCTTTTCCCCTTGGACGGGACACTTTGCTAACTTCGTTTTATGTAGATGACATGTTTGCCGGAGCTAATACTATTGAGCAGGGTTTACAATTAAAGGAAGAGATTAATCATCTTCTTAATAAAGGAGAATTCAAATTGCGAAAGTGGTGCTCCAACAGTAAGAAACTATTAGCGACATCACCTGAAACCGATTTAGAAAGATTCATTCAAATTAATGAAGATAAAATTATCAAAACTCTTGGTCTGATCTGGGCGCCCATACAAGATGAATTTCGCTATGTATTTACAGGACATGATGTCCAAAAACGAATTACTAAACGCACAGTCTTGTCATCAATTGCAAGACTTTTTGACCCGCTGGGATTAATAGGCCCTGTAATTCTAAAGGCTAAATTGTTTATGCAACATCTATGGTCACTTGGAGTTGCCATCAAAGCTAGAAACTGAATGGATCATGTTCTATAAGCAATTGGAACTAATCAATGCAATCAGAATTCCACGTCATGCTATCGATCGGAATTCAACTATCGAAATACACGGTTTCGCGGACGCGAGTAGTAAAGCATACGGTGCTTGCATATATGCAAAAACTATAGACTCTTTGGGCAACCACACAGTATATTTACTCACAGCTAAATCACGCGTCGCGCCGGTAAAACCTATTACGATACCGCGTCTTGAGTTAAGTGCAGCGCTATTGTTATCAGAACTATTAAATCGTGTTTTAGTTGCACTCCGCATGAACCTTTCCAAGGTAATTTGCTGGTCTGACTCCAAGGTCGTTTTATCTTGGATCGCATCCTCTTCAAACGTTAAGCAACCGATCTTCGTGTCCAATCGGGTATCTAAATTAAAGGGTTTAACAGAAAACTTTGAGTGGCACTATGTTGATTCACACAACAACCCAGCCGATTTCATTAGTCGAGGACTTAATGCTGCAGAAATGCTAAAATGCAGTATGTGGTTTACAGGCCCTAACTTCTTAAAAAATAAAGAAGAGCTGCTTAAAGTACCAGCAGAAATAATACCATCGCAGTTACTTTCTAATCATAGAATTGAAAATTCACTCATCGTATCAACGGGAGAAGATCTAATCGAAAATTGCACTTACAAAAATTCTTTCGTTAAATTACAAAATGTTTTTGGCTACATATTTCGATTTTACAAAAACTGCAGAACTAAGAAAAGAGAGACGTCAAGTTTACTGTCAGTCTCTGAAATGGATGTCGCACTTAAGGCTATCCTAAGGATGGTTCAAAAATCATCATTTATTACCGAATACCAGGAGCTCTTGAAGAAGATTCCTATTAAACGCAACAGTGTTTTAAAGGACTTATCACCATTTCTGGACGATGAAGGCTTAATAAGAGTTGGAGGGAGGCTAAGGCACTCAAACTTGAGCTTTGATGCACGCCACCAAATATTATTACCTAAATCCCATGCTCTTACTAAAAGCATAATATCTCATTATCATCGCACTAACATGCATGCTGGATGTCAAACTCTTCTTACTATAATACGTACGAAATATTGGCCAATTGGAGGCAAAAATACAGTCAAGCAAATATTACATAGCTGCATCAGGTGCTTCCGATTCCGACCTAAAACTCTTCAGCAAATAATGGGAGACCTCCCTATCGATCGGGTTCAACCATCTCGGCCTTTTAACTGCACTGGAATAGACTTTTGTGGACCCTTTTTTGTCAGTCATCTCATCCGAGGACGCAATCCAACGAAGGCTTACATATGCCTTTTTATATGCTTCACTACAAAGGCCGTCCATCTCGAAGTTGTCTCCAATTTAACCACGGATGCTTTCATTGCCGCACTTAAGCGATTTATCGCTCGGAGAGGAAAGATATCCCGTATTTGGTCAGACAACGCCACAAACTTCGTTGGAGCTAACAATAAATTACAGGAATTGCGCTCTCTTTTCGCATCCAATGGGCACCATGAACAAATTCACCAAATGTGTCTCCAAGATAGCATTGAATGGAAATTTATTCCGCCGCGATCTCCGCACTTCGGTGGACTCTGGGAATCTTCAATTAAATCAGCGAAGCATCTCATTTGTCGTGTTGGATCTAGCAACTTATTCACATTAGAAGAATTGAGCACATTTGCCTGTGAAGCTGAAGCAATCATAAATTCCAGGCCAATAACTGCAATTTCGAACGACCCAAATGACTTGGAAGCTCTTACGCCTGGTCACTTTTTAGTTGGAAGTCCATTATGCTCAATTCCTGAAATTGACAGAAGAGGTGACAACGTCAATCGGTTAACAAGGTGGCAGAGAATCACCTATGCAAAACAACACTTCTGGTCCAGATGGAGTCACGAATATCTTCAGACTCTACAAGTACGACACAAATGGAGATTCGCTAACAAGAATATAGTCGTTGGCTCGTTAGTAATCATTAAGGATGAGAATCTACCTTCTCTAAAATGGCAGCTAGGGAGAATCCTCAATGTACATGTTGGTGAGGACGGGCATGTCAGGGTAGCCACAGTGAGAACCGCTAATGGAATCCTGAAACGGGCTATAGCCAAGCTATGCCTTCTTCCGATCGAGGACTCAGATGGTGAAAGTGACCACTTTCACGGCGGGGAGAATGTTGAGACTTCACCTACATAAATCTAAATTCTCCAGTTAAATTCACTCTAATGTTGTTACTTTTAGATCACTCTGTAACGTTATCTATAAAATGCTCTTTGCCTAGATTATCATCACTCTCAACGATATGGCTATTGTTGCAAATTTTTGAACTGTACTTGCATTGTATTCAAATACCAAATTAGAATTCATGATCATTCAAAGCTATATAGATTTTTAGTTTTTCGTACTTCTCGCTATCGATCACATCGTCTATCTCATTGTACTAGTTCTTTCGTTTATAATAAAGAAATTCAAGCAAAGTTTTCTTTTATTTACTACATACCTTTCTTTTTCGTCGAACAGGAAATTTTAAAAACGCTTAAAATTGCACATAAATTGCGACGCTATCACTGATGGCACCAAAAAATTTGTGAAACCCTCAACAATTAAAAAGACTTAATATAAGATAAAAATAAGCTAGAACTAGAAGATAGTCATAAAATTAAATAATCATAACCGAATAAATATAACATATATAGAAAAAACTGAAAATGTAGAAAAGGAAAAATACGTAACATAAAATAAAAATAATAAAACAAGTATTCACAGATTTCAAGCAAAATTATGTCAACAAAAATAAGAAAGAATACAAGGCAATAAATAATAAGGATATATATATATGTATGCATAGAAGATAGTATAACATAAACAAAAAAAAAAATAAACAAAAAATAATAAATAAATAAAAATTAAAGTAAAAATAAAAATTTAAACATAGCATAAGGTAAAGCCGTACAACACTATAGATAAAAAAAAAAAAATTTTTTTTTGTTAGAATTGCAGTAGATGAGAAAATGAGAAAATTGAAAACCCAACAGCTAAAGCGAAAACACAAACTATATATATATATGTTTATAGTAGAACTACAACACTACACCACAAACTAGTCAAAAAAAAAAAAACATCTGAAAAGGGGAGGGGAAGCGGAAAAACACACAACCTTTCTACACACTTTTTTTTTTATTTTAGTAAACACTGTGTAATAACACTGGCAATTTTAAGAAGAAGCACCAATTTAACCCCAGTCCTCGTCGAAACAATTAGATGAGTGGGTGTGAACTACGTCCTCGTCGTCAGGGCTAAACGGCCGGAGCTCGGGGGAAGGGCTGACACAGCGTCCATAATAGGACATTAGGTCCCACGTAGGAATACAGCAGCCGCATACTCCAAACTCACCCGAGAGGACGAAAGTTCCACCTAAAAGGGAAAAAGAAACACAATGTTAATAAATGAAAAACTAATTTTCGCAAAATTTAAACCTACCAGCTGCAGACAAGGCCTGACCTCCATGGGGGAAGATTTTGAAGTCCACCTGGTAGTATACGTGTGCTACAGCTTCAGCCATCCAAATTGCCTGGGTGCGCCGTCCTCTCTGGTGCACCAGCAAACGAATAGGCCCCTGCCAATCGGGAACCACCGACAGGACCAAAATCCCCCGAACACTGGCAATCAACCGAGCAGGTGCTCTAAGTGGAGCGCGACGTACCGTTTCTAAAAGTAACATGGTGAATGACCAAAATCAGCTTGATTTTCTCAAGCTGAAAACCTCAAAAAAGACAGATCAGCGCAAAAAAAGGGGAAAAGAACAATATCTTTAGACTAAGTACCACGTTAAAAAATACAAAATTTGACGCTACCCTCAACCCACACTAGTTAGATAATAACGGTAGTACACCAAAATAAAAAAAAAAAAAAAAAAACAATCACTGTACAGCTCCACTAAAACCAGCAGATTCAGGTTACATAAAACTCATCTAACTGCATAACACAAAAAAAAATAGAGAAGACAGATAAAAAGATAATTCTAACCTACTACAGAACATAGATATAAGAAAAATATAATATTACATCCATAGCTCTGGTTTATAAACATATATATATATATACATACATCTGTATTAGAAAAGTAAGATATAGGGCAACAATTCTTGTTAGCATATATGTATAAGGGAATAACATTAGATAGACCTTAAGAAAAATACTATTTTGTAAAACCAACAATTCTTGTTAGCATATATGTATAAGGGAATAACATTATATAGACCTTAAGAAAAATACTATTTTGTAAAACCAACAAAACTTTTACAGAGACCTAAAACCAACAAACTCCAAACGACTCCGACTACAGATTTTCATTTAGCCGTCTCCCGTGAGAATTATTCCTCTTCAAAGAATAATCCTCGTCTTTACAGGGGGAAGGAATTGTTATGGTACAGATTTTCAAATCTGGGAATCTCGTAATATTGTGTATGTATATTTGTACATACATACAACTCGATTAGTAATACTAGGTACATACATACAAATACCTAAATTACCATTTGCATGCATCGAAAGTTCTTCAACTTAAGATCATGCAAACTGTTGAAATTACTGCATCAGCGGTTCGTTCACCTTTCGTTACATTTTGCCTGCACGCAATCAAAAAAAAATTAAACAAGCGAAAGCTCGCAATATCTATGCGCGGCCCGTTCAACCTTGCATTTCAATTCTTTAGTTAAATAAACAAGCGATCAAATTTCACGGTGACAAACCGTATGATCGAAAGAATGAAATGCAAGGTCGACAGTAGAAAAACAAAAAGTAAAAATATTTTGCGATCAGTTTGTTGGCTTCGAGGTGAAATTGGAAAATTGCAAATAAACAATTTAAGCAATTTCCAGTTGAACTGCGGGGTCAGCGAATTGATCGATGAATGACCAGGTGAACTGGGCACCTGAAAAAGAAAAGCCCAGCGAGTTGGATTTTAAATTTGATGTACGACGGTTGGGGGTCGAATTTAAGAAATTAAGGTTGTTGGTTTAAAAATTCTGACTATTGCGGATCGCGAGTTATGATTTAAATTTCCTACGCGTTGGTGTTGGCTCTAAAAAGTCGGGCGCGGTACAAAATCAATAAATTATTAAAAAGAAAAAGGAAGGAAAGTTTTGTTGGTTCGTAAAAATACAGGAATGTTTTGAAAAAAGAAAAAATATTATAGTTTAAAGAATAAAAGACAAACAAAATGTAAGCAAAGTGTGGTGTTTGATTAATTAAAGAAAAAAACCCAGACCAAGATAAGGAACACAAGACACGTTGAGAGGAGGCAAAGCTGTGAGTACTCGAAGAAGTTTTAAAAATATAACAAAGTACTTGAAGGTAGTCATTTCATTTTTAGGGCAAGAAACACAATTCCATCTATAAGCTGTTATAAAAATTTTCTAAAAAATGCCCAGTGCATGTTGCATGCGGGGTTGCACTTCGAATTATAAAAATTCTATTAAAACCGAAGGCTCTGTATCAGTTTTCACCTTTCCAAAAACTGAAGACAATCGGAATAAATGGATTAAGGTTATTCCTGGGAAAGTAAATCTAAATAATAGGAGTGTAGCATTTTCATACAACCCATATTAAAGTAGACAATCAACGCGGAGGTTTGAGTGTTTCGTTAAAACACCCTCAGTTGTTAGAAGAAGCAGTGTCCACTATTTTCCCTGGGTTTCAGCCATATCTTTCAAAAACTCTAATAAAAACACGCTCTGAAAACATATTGGAGAAAATAGATTGTTGCATATGAAATTCAACATGAAATTGCAGAAATTAAAAAAGACAGAATTAGCTCATATAACGATTTTTTTAATAATTTAAAAAGAAAATTTAAATTTAGAAAGTTTTGATAGCAAAGTTTGTGAAAGTAAAAATTTGTTAAATTTGTTGTTATAGATTCTGATTTTAAGGTGGCATAAGATCGATGTAGATTCAAACATAATTTATTTGTTCTAGATTCAAAAAATGTTGGATAAATTCTTAAAAGCAGAATTTAAAGCATTTAATAACAGTTTTTCGTACCATCTCGAAGTATTTAAAAAGCATTTACAAAAGGCTACTGATTTTTTTAAAATTTGAAGATCCAGATCAAAGATATAAAAATAATTTTATTTTCATATATGACCAACTAAAGCTAATGCAATCTAAAAAGAAACTGTATTCTCCTGAGACCATATTAACGGCGTTTATAATTTACATACAATCTCCAGTTACATATTAAATAATACGTGTGTTAATTTGACCGCATAAGAGAACTTTGCAGAAATATCAAGTTTACACAACATTGAACCTATTAACAATAAAATTAACAAGCATTACCTAACAAAAGTTGTACAAAATTTGAGTTCTCTCGAAAAGAAAGTTAATCTGCAAATTGACGAAATATATATCAAGTCCCAAGTAACATATAAATCAAAATCTATATGTGCCATGCGAACAATGTCGAAGACGTTGCCAAGACTATACTGACTTTCATAATCTCTTCAGTGTTTGGTAAAATGAATGAAGTAGTCGCGTTAATACCAGTTAATAAACCTACAGGGAAAAATTTATTTGAATACACGAAACAAATAATAACCTTGGTTCAAAGTTGTGGTTTACAGGTTATAGTACTTATAACAGATGACAATAGAATTAATCAAAATATGTCTTCTTGTTTTGCACCCGATAAAAGTTACAAATTTCTGCACGTCGTGTTTTTTTTCTTTTCACTTTGTTGCTTTTTTCCTATATACTTATAAGTGAAGTACTTTCGGTTTGCTTATTTTTATGTACTTAGGAAAGAAACAATGGCAGGGGAAATGATGAATGCAAAGTTCCAATATTGCCGAATAGGCGATATTGGTTATTACCAATATATTTCGAAGGCGTTCCCTATAAATTTCGATTCCAGAAGTCGTATGTACAGTTACCAAAATTTCTCACCCGACTACCAAATGGAAGCTATTTTTGCTTAGCTAAGTAGGAAATCGTGCCAGATCTCCCAAATAAAAAGCCGATACATCTTAGGCACAGGGCAGTCAGTTTTGCTAAGATCAAAGAATAAGGCTGATCCCCCACCAGTGGTAAGGCAACCTATTCCAAATAAGAATAAGCCAAAAGTATTGAACTATGGTAGCTTAATATTTTAAAGTATAATGTTTAAAAAGTTATGAATAAAAACGAGTGTTGATCATAAAAAAAAATTAAAAAGTGTTATTGGGCTGGTGAACTTCTTCTTGTAAAAGCACTCCTAGTCCAAGTTACGGACGAAAAGCTAACAACCTGTAACAAATTTTGGTGGCAGCGGTGGAATCGGTCAGCAATCCATGATCGATCAAAGAAGCAACCATCGATCAAATAACTACCTGCACGCACGAGAAAGATAACCTAAGCCAGGCGCTTAAGTGAATATCCAACGCTGTTGAAGAAACAACCCGATCTCAGTCAGGCGCTCAGAGATCGTGAAGAAAAACCGCAAGCATCTAAAATCTGAAGCAACAACGGGAATTTCTTCACTACGTGATAGAAAAAACATTTTTTGCAAATATAATTTAATTTAATACAGCAGCATGTGAAGCTCTAAATTTCTTGTTTCTATGCATTTTTGTTCGTTGCTAGGCAAATTTTATCGCCAGGACCGTAAGATCACAGCTGCACTGCACAATTCTTGCAATCATGCGCCTCTGGTACTCCATCAGTGGTGTCGTGTGCAAGCAAGGGCTATATAAACGACAAGCTGACTGATCTCGATCTCTTTTTGTACTTGGCATCGCTTGGGGTAAGTTGGCTAGTTAGGGACTAACATTTATATCGGGTATCGACTGATATATAACTTTTAACAATTAACAAAACACTTTATTTCTGGTCTCGACGGAAATAAAGAATCTTGCTTCGGGTCTCGACTGAAGTTAAGATATTTACTAACACTCACTTTAAGTCGGGTCTCGACTGACTTAAAGAATATTATCTCGGGTCTCGACTGAGATAATCTTTTACTAACCAAACACTTTATTTCTGGTCTCGACGGAAATAAAGAATCTTGCTTCGGGTCTCGACTGAAGTTAAGACAATCTTATTAACATTAACACTTTATTTCTGGTCTCGACGGAAATAAAGAATTGTTCTAACAAAACATTAGAACAAAGGGTCTTAACATTAACTTAAAGCCAATTTCCTCAAGTGCCAAGGTGGAGATCGGGAGTACCAGTCACTTGTAACATTTTAATACTTATTCATATATCTATTTGACTATATTTTAACTTATATATATCTATATTATACATCTCGTGTGCACATCTATTTTACACATATATTTTTATTACATTTTTTGACGATCTTATATTACCACTTGGTGCTAATAAGTGTTTTCACTGTGATACAAAAATCTCAGACCCAAACTTATGTATAGACTTTTGTCTCAACATATCTATTTCTGAAAATCGTATATCATTAATCGGTGTCAATTAGTGTGTTTTCTAGTGTGTGTTGATCTCTGACCCAACAGTTTATATAATCCTGTCTTAATACGATTGCTCAAGTTATTTAAGCTAAGTAAGTGTGCCAGTGTTTTGAAGTTAAGTTATTTTAACTTTGCTCTATATTAACCCTATATTGAATATCTATTTATATATTTATTATAAACAATCCTGTAAGTGTGTTTCCCTAAATGTTTGAATCGTTGACCTGAAAACTTGATATATAATCTGATCTTAATATAATTAGTGGGCAGTCTTAAAAAATAAGTGCAGTATTTACTTGAAAGTTAAAATAAAGTGAATAGTGTTGATTCGTTGTTAAGAAATAGACCACTGATCTTGATCCAAATTTACCAGTGCATTCATTTCAGTCACTTAATCAAATTTGCGTGTGCGTTCTATTAACGAACAGTACACTCTCCTTTGTAATAGCGTAATCTAATCCTCGACGGCCTCAAAATTTCCACCCTTTTCCTTGTATTACCTTATATTCACGTGATTTAAGTTTTGATCATACATCACTTCGTATTTAACATTACTCCATCGATTCCTTGTGTTAAAGGTACTGTACTTCCCCGTTTCATCCATAAGTGAAAACGTATTGGCAAACAAAATAGTCGCTACACGTTTTCGTGATTATTCAACCCGAGCTGGTAACACCCACAGATATACGGCTGCCCGATTAACTCGAGCTTCCCAATATTTACGTGCCACAAACCGAGCCAGAATGACTCAGCTTTCGGGTTCCGTTTCAGGGTCATCTGACCTTAAAGTAACTCTAACTGATGGACGAAATATGATCCCAGAGTTTGATGGAAACTCAGGTGATCTGCATCGGTATCTCGCGTGTTGCGATATGCTATTGTTAACTTCTAAGAGTGATGCCGACAAGAAAATATTGCTTAGTACCTTAAAAACAAAGCTAACTGGCCCGGCATATGACATCTTTAAATATAAGAAGTCACAAACTGGAAGGAGTTAAAAACTGAACTTGTCGAGCAATTTCAGGATCATATAACACGCGTAGGCATTCAAGGAGAGTTATTGCGACTTAAGCAAACTCCACGGGAAAGTGTAAATAATTTTGCCTCGCGCATCTCAAAACAAATAGCTGATTTAAATCGTGTCAGAGTAAATGAGGCCACTGAGCCCTCAGCTCGAAGTTATCTGATTTCGGAGAATAAGAAAAATGCAATTAGAGCATTTGAAGATGGCCTAAAAAGTTGACGACTTAAGGTTATCATTGAGGCACGATCTCAAAACTCACTAAGGAAGCTTCTAACTTTCGCTTCTGAACTTGCTCAACGCATTGAGGAATCACAACTTAAAAGCCAGAGAACCACAACAAATGTGCTGGTGTGTGAGTTCTGTGCCAAAAGAGGTCATACCAAGGAAAACTGTTTCAAAAGGAAACAATTACCCCTAATGCATTCCTACCCAAATATTAAACGAGAAATTAATATGATCACATGCGATTACTGCCGTAAGCCAAATCACAATGCTCAAGACTGTAGGAAAAAACAATTCGACGAGCATGGTACTCAGTATCCAAACAGGCATACTCAATACGAGGCCCATCCAAGAGCATTCCAGCAGCAAAACTATTCTCGCATTGGTAGTAACGACAGAGGACAGCCTCAACACATGAGACAGGTACATTGGACTACCCCAGAAAACGTTTCTTTGGGAAACGATTACACGAGGGCGTATTCAGAGGGCGAAACTTCCCGCGAGAAAAATACACAAGCTGTCATCCACCAACTACACAAATAAGCCTAGTTAGCACTCCAATGAAAGTGCAAAACAGTGCCCTAGTGATTTCGCTTAGTATAAATATATCCCATAGAGATAAAAAAAACCTTATAATAGATACAGGTGCTGAAATAAGTATTCTCAAAGCTGAAGTCACTGACGATTCAGCGCTCTATTATGAAAAAGAAAAATCTACCATAAACACTCTATCCGCAAATTGCTTTCCATCATTTGGAGTTTCTTATGGAATAATAACCTTTGGAAATACTTACCAATTAGAACATCCTTTTCACATAATACCAAACGATATTAATCTACCATATGAAGGGATTATCGGGAATGACTTTATCTAAATACAGGTGTATTACAGATTATTATAAAAATATTTTGATATTGAACGCACACTCAAATCAGGAGCATAAAAGTTCCCTGATCGAAATACTTTTGCCCGAAAGGGAAAGTAAAATTGATAAAATATATGTCAAGAAGAACACGGTAGAAATATATCCCGAAATAAAGAAATCGGCAATAATAAGTAATGGGCAAGCTTATAACCCAAATATAATAGTAATTTTCTTTCAAATTCTTTATTATTTAATGATGCTAATTAATGCTAAAAAAGTCAGGAAGTTCATTAAAACAAAACGTTGATACAGACTCACGACACTACAACTGTGATCTGTATACAGCTATTCAGAAAGTTGATACAGATTAACGATGCTATACAGCTAATCAGAAAGTTGATACAGATTAACGACGCTACGACTGTGATTTGTATACAACTAATAAAGTTAATCAACCAAATAGAATCAAGGATAGAAAAACCTTAACGATATCCAAGCCGAGCGATAAAGATATAACTGGAGAAAAACTTAATAAAGCTGAAATAAAGGCAAATAAAGTTGTACTACCTGCACGCTCAGAAGTAATCGTCTCACTTCCATCACAAGGAAAAGAGGGAGAAATATTGCTAAGCCACAATGAAGTAAGGCCAGCCATTAATATAAGGAATACCTTGTCACAGGTATTAATGATGAATACACAAACATACAGCCTACTTGCGATTATTTACGGAACTATGAGCTGATTCAGCCCAATTATAAATCCGATCCAATAGAAAACCGGCTTAAAATATTATAAAATGCCTTAAAATTAGAGCACTGTAATTAGGAAGAGAAATCATCGCTGATAAATAACTGTAGAGAATTCAACGACCTATTCTATCTGGAAGGAGATGTGTTAACACACACAGAAGCTACGGCTCACTCAATCCCAATTAAGACGGACACGACACCCATTAATGTCAACCGTACCGACTACTGGAATCCCAACGAAATGCGATTAACAGGCAGATTAACGATATGATAGATCAGATTATCATAAGCCCTAGTAACAGTCAATGGACCTCTCCCTTGCTACTGGTACCCAAAAACCCAGACGAAACAGGACAAAAACGTTGGCGAGTCGTAGTGGATTTCAGACGCTTAAATCAGGTCACTCTTGGAGCGCCTACCCATTACCAAACATAACTGACATCTTGGATCAGTTAGGCCGATCTAAGTACTTCACAACTTTAGACTTGGGCAATGGATTCCATCAAATCCCGATGTCACAGGAAGACAAAGAAAAAACAGCATTCAGCACTCTATTTGGACATTACCACTATAATAGAATGCCTTTTGGGCTGAAAGGAGCACCAGCCACCTTTCAGCGGCTGATGAATACCGCCCTAACGGGAATTCAAGGTATCCGCTATTTTGTCTACCTGTATGATATCGTGATCTATGGATATAATATATGAGACCATAACGCCAAACTTGTTGAAGTATTTAATCGATTGAGAGCGCATCGACTGAAATTGCAGCCAGATAAGGGCCATTTCCTTCGAAAGGAAATCGTTTATCTGAGGCATGTGGTCGGAGAAAGTAGAGTTCAACTCGATCCAAGTAAAATTATTCCGGTAAAAACATACCCGACTCCCAAAAAACCTAAAGACATCAAAGCTTGTTTAGGATTTCCGGGATATTATAGACGTTTTATTCCCAACTTCTCCAAGCTTGCTAAGCCTTTAACTAACCTCTTAAGGAAAGATACCACATTTGTATGGTATGCATTTTGTGATGAGTCATTCAAAATCTTAAAACAAAAATTAATCAGTGCACCAATTTTGGCCTAACTAGAATTTGATAAAGAATTCAACGTTACTACCGATGCAAGCGATATTGCATTGGAAGCTGTCTTATCCCAACGCAAGATTAGAAAGGATAATCCCATCTGTTTCGCCAGTCGGACATTAAAACCTGCGGAAGGTAGATATTCCACAATTGAGAAAGAGCTGCTAGCCATAGTTTATGCTATGGAACAATTTCGTCCATATATCTACGGGAAAAAATTCAATATACTCACTGATCACAAACCGCTCGTGTGGCTTATGAGTTTGTAAGGCTCAACCTCTCGTCTTATGAGATGGAGAACTAAGCTAGAGGAATATGATTATACTATAATTCATAAACCGGGTAAACAAAATGCAAACACAGACGCATTAAACCGAATTAATATGGAGGAACCTGACATTACGATTCCAAAATAAATTAAAGTAATGACCCGCAATCAGGCAAAAGCTTCTAGCTTGACTCACCATACGTTAGACCTAGATAAAATATGTAATGAATACATTTCCTCACCTCATACAGATAATTACCCCGAAATTAAAGACACAAATTAAGTCATAAAAATTAACCATATAAATTTTTCATAATACCGGAGACGGAAGATCCTACGGGAACATACATGAAGGAGTTGACTCCATTCTTAGATGATGAATTGCAAAATACTCGGCTATACTAGTACGTAAACGCGAAACAAGCTTACGTTATTGCTAGAGCATCCTTACCCATGAAAACAGGAAAAGGTCTCAGAGAAATCCACATTTCCATCCCTAAATTGGATATAGTAACCCACGCAGAGCTGAAAAATATGATAATGTTCTCTTTAAAGAATACAAATAGCAAAGTAAAAATTTATACAACCCAAGTGTTAATAGTGGCCGATCCAAAAGAACAAGAACACATAATAGAATCCGTTCACAAAGCACCGTTAGGTGGATACCAAGGTATAACACGGACTATTAAAAGAATCCACACCGCATACAGTTGGCCTGGGTTGAACAAAGATGTCGAACAATTTGTAAAAAAATGCCAATCCTGTCAGATAAACAAGCTCGTCAGGAACCCTAGAGTGCCCATGAAGATTACCACGACTAGCACAAGACCGTTCGAGAGAATAGCCTTGGATATAGTAGGACCATTGCCAGTAAGCTATAACGGTAACAAGTACCTTCTTACATTCCAGGATGACCTTACGAAATATACTGAGGCCATACCTCTACAGAATGCCGAAGCTCGAAGCGTTGTTGAAGCCTTCGCTGTAAATATAGTCTGCAGACATGGTATACCAGAGTCAATATTGACACACCAAGGTTCTAAATTTCTGAGCGAGATGTTTCCACAAATATGTAAGCTATTGAAAATCAAAAAATTACAAACAACCCCATATTATCCGCAGACCAATGAAGCGCTAGAAAGGAGTCATAGAACTCTAGCTGAATACTTACGGCATTATGTGAACCGAGATCCTCAAACATGGGATACTTGGATACCGTATGCTATATTCACGTACAATACAAGTACACATTCTAGTACAGATTATAGTCCATACGAGTTAATATACGGTTTTCCACCCAATATTCCATCCATAATAAGAGCAAACCCAACAGTAAATTATAATTATGAGAACTATAGCAACGAATTAAAAGCAAGGTTGCAACATAGTCACCAGATAGCGAGAGAATCTATCCTAAATAAGAAGGGAAAAACCAACGAACATTTAACATAGAAGACAAGGTTCTATTAAGAAAAATTGTCCCTCTTTGTGGACAGGACCCTATGATATAGTCGCGATAAATTCTACAGAAAACACAACTATCAAAATAGGAAATAGAAATAGAACTGTACATAATAATAATATTAACCTATACGTTGACTAGAAAAGTAATCTTTCGTTTACCTTATGGGATCATCCGCTTTGTTTATGGACTTCGCAGGTTTTACCATGTCTCGCCATTTAGATCTCGAGTTCTTGGCTGTCCGCTGTTTCCCTACTTGCGTCGACGTGCTCTAGTTTTTTTATATAATCTAATTCATTGTGATCGACCTAGATACTTACGAGAATTTTTCCAGTTCACACTATCACGGCGTAATAGGAATATATTGCTTCCACGTTTCTATAAATCTTACATGGAGGGTTCTTATCTTGTCCAAATTGCCCGTCTATGGAATAACCTTCCCTTGAATGTCCAAACTGCAGGCACTGTCGGAGTATTTAAGCGGTACACGGAAATACTTGTAGTATAATATTTATTACTCATTTGCTATTATGAATTATTCTCATGATCTCCACAGCAGAATTTACGGTAAATTTTTAAATTTAGCTCTGAAAGGAAACTAAGTTCTTATAGTAGCCCTTATTATATTTAATTTTTTTTAACTTGTTTCATAATTTAGAAAAATTGTTTCTGTATATTTCTTTCTTCTGTTAACTTTGAAAGCTCGATCTCTAGCACCTTTAAATCTAATGTACGAAAAAAGATTATTAACTCTTGTGTACAGTATTCCTAAATAAATATTTCTATTTCTATTTCTAATTTGGATTCTCGTTTTCATCCTCCAAACCTCCAGTGCTGACGCGCAAAAAAAACACTACAAGTAACAACGCAGGAATTTACTTTGAAGAAGAAGGCAGGGCTGGTCTTTTTAGCAATGAGTGGCAAGTAATAATTTATTATGATTTAGAGGAATTTAATTTCGAACTCGAAAAATTGAGCAATCACAATGAACAAACTAGTAGATTATGTAACAATATCGGAAATTACCACAATAAGATACCCTTGTATAAAGACATAACACATCAACTATACACCATTATCGGGATCATTAAACACAATTCGCTATTACTCAAATCAGAAACCACCCGATTTAAAAGAGGTCTAATTAACGCAGTAGGAACATTAAGCAAAACACTATTTGGTACACTCGACGCGGATGACGCTAAGACTTTCTTTTCACACATAGATAAACTGAAAGGCAACCAAGACTATCAATTACAATTAATCAAGAATCAAACCATTATTGTCGATTCTACAGTAAATGTTTTCAATAAAACACGAATGACGATAAAAGAACAGTTCTTGCACATAGAAAAAAAGCTTACTACTTTAGGTAACCTAGCTAATCGTGTGCAAATTGATGAGCTATCGAAAAGTTTTACCACTGAACTTCAGACAATGGTCTCCCTAACGGCATTAATGATGACCCCTCCTCAAATGAAGCAAGTTCTAGAAACCATCCAGAAGGAATTGCCGAATAATCTCACTTTACCAATAGACAAAAATGAAAATAACCTACTACAACTCTACCAAATTGGCAACGTACGAAGTACAAATCTCGATAATAGAATCATTTTTCACTTAAAACTCCCACTCCCATTCAAAGATGATTATCAACTTTTAAAAATGCACCCATTGCCAACAAATCATCAAGATAAGTTAATTTTTATAAAACCTTCACCTTGACTACAATAGAGAACATTACTATACAGTTAACAAATTCGAATTAAAAAAATTTCCATTTTCTGTGCCGTATCATACACCCCATATTTAATACCCAATCAGTAAACAATCAATGCGAGGTACAACTTCTCAAACATAGCCGTGAGATACCATCTTCTTGCAATGTCAAAGCCGTTCCCCAAATGGATTTTTAGATACAGTTACCTCAGCCTAATAAGTGGCTCTATTCTATGCGAAAAATTACGGTAGTCGACGTCATATGCGGAAATAACATCACAACGTACAGTCTGGAAAATACAGGGATAAATACTTTATCCAAAGGATGTCACCTACGCACCAAAGACTTAATCATACAAGCCCATAATACCAAGCCATCGGAGCATAGTAACCACTACCTCCCATCATTAAACTTAGCTTTCAATTTACCCCGCCCTGGAATCAATTCCACTAATGACCAGGTACACGTAATTAAATTCCACGACAATCAAGAGTTGGATTCAATAAGTGAAGCACTCAATCGGCTTAAACAAAGCGAAAATTTAAGCTTCCCTACCTTCACCACACACAACATTCATCACTACGCAATATCATACATTCTATTTGCAGCAATCTTGATAGTAATAATTGTCCAAATATGTAAAAAATATAAAGCTAAAAAGTTCAGTGCAAGCAAAAGCAAACAACAGCAACAAGACTTAGAAAACGAAAACCCAAAGTCTTCCTACCAGCTAACAATGTAACGTTGATCACATAAATCGAATTTCCAGAACAAAAACAAAATATACGAGCACATGTTTTTTTTTCTTCTTCATTTTCCTCTCTTGAAAACAAATTTAATTATAAAAGCACAGGAGAAACAAAAGCTGTTTTATCTACATGCCTAAAAATATGTTAATAAAGTAATAATTTTCTACACATATAAGTAATCATAATCTTCAATTTTATTAATAATAATAATAAACTTTAAGTAACTAGCTTACTATTAAATTTAGTAATTACTTAAATGACTAGAATTAAGCAATTTCCATTAGAAGCTACAAAACTAGAAGTTAAGAAACAATATTCTGTCTACTACTATATCTTTTACTACATTAATCTAGAAGCTACTATTACGATACCCTTATGAGTATGTTAAGTAATAATCAAAAGTACTATATCTTTATGAATACGATAATTAATAATTTAGAAATTACCACTACTATAACTTTATTGCGATAATCAATTATTATTAGTAAAATAAATAAAATAATAAATAAAATTAGTACAGTTGTAGTAATATAATAATAGTAAAAATTAGTAATACATGATTAATTTTTATGTAACGTAATCTAACCTAGGAATAATATTGTAAGTACCTAGATCATCGGCTTTTCGTGTTTTCCAAAATATTTTTCCCTTCAAGAAAGCCCCATTCATTCAATTTCAATTTCAATTTATTTACAAGCTGGTAATGTACGCAAGATTACAATCTTATAAATGTACATGATAAATTATAAGGTTACAAAAATAAAATACTATGAGTCCATATAAAAAACACGATCAAAAATGAGCATAATAAAATATTGGAAAATCAGTTCAATAATTAACAACATTAATCTTAAATGATACAATATGTATATATGAAAAAAGAGAAAAAAAAAGAGAAAGAAAATATAGAAAAGCAGAAGTAATCCCATGTAAACTAATAGCTAATAAATAACGGAGCTAACTAAATTTTTAAAACTATCAAAGGCACCCATAGTGCCCACACTCTGTACATTGTATGGCAAATTGTTCCAAACTCGCGCTATTTGCACAAAGTAAGAGCCTTCCTGCACTCGCCTGTTATGTCGGGGAATCAAAATGTTATGATGCCGCGATGACTGCAGAAACTGAATCTGGTCAGTTAGATAGGTCGGTTTACCACGACGTATGAGCATATAGAGGAAAAATAGAGATTTACGTGTAAGATAAGCCTCCAGAGAGCAACCAAGAAGAATAGACCGAAACAGGGAAACATGATCGAACCTCCGAAGACCAAAAACGAATCTAACACAGTCGTTAAAGGCAACATTCAACCTACGCAAGCATACAGAGTCTAATTTAGAATAGATTAAACTGCCATGAGAGAAGTGGGGTAAAATCAGAGCCTTGACCAGCTTCATCTTAATGCTTGTACTCAAGATTTGCGCTGACAGCCACAGTCTCCGTAAACCGCCGTAAACTTTCCCAACAATAGCTGCAATGTGATCGCAGCACGTCAATTTAGAGTTCATCTTTACACCCAGATTATTAATGGTTTCAACAATCGGCAGCGCTTGCCCTGCAAGTACTACTGGGGGGATAGGTGTTAATATAGTACTGTGATATAATACAAGACATTGAGATTTACCAGGGTTTAGAGAAAGTTGGTTGTGTAGCGACCAATTATATACTCTGTCCAAATCATCATTTATCCGAGCCATACAGTCCTCCATAAGCCCAATAGGCCTGCTGTAGTATAACTGAACATCGTCGGCATACATGTGGATGTTAACATCGAGAATGATATTGGGTAAATCATTTATGAACATACTAAATAATAAGGGTCCTAGGACAGATCCTTGAGGTACCCCATAGTGCAATGGTAATATGTCAGAGTGCAAATCATTTACATAAACTTGCTGAAATCTCCCATCAAGAAAGCATCCAATCAAATTAGTTGCTGAGGCTGAGAACCCAAAAATTGAGGACAGTTTATTTATCAGTATTCGATGGTTAACGCTATCAAAGGCCTTTGAGAAATCTAGCATGTCAAGGATACCGACCTCATCATTATCCACGCTTCTTCGCAGATCCGATGTTACCTTCAACAAAGCTGTCTCACAACTATGATTCTGTCTGAAACCGGATTGCCAACGTGATAACAAATTGTTATTTTCAATATATTTGTGAATCTGATTACAAATCACCTTCTCAAGAACTTTAGAGAGAAAACACAGGATGCTAATGGGGCGAAAGTCTGCAGGACTACTAACCATCTTTTTCTTCGGAAAAGGCAATACTTTAGCCAATTTCCATCTTGATGGGAAAACAGACTGAGTCAAACAAGAATTAAATACATACAGTAAATGTTGTCCGATGTAAGGCATTAGTATCTTAATAAACTTTGGTGAGACGTTGTCCGGTCCAGTAGCATCCGATTTAATAGAGTATAAGGCGCCAATAAGTTCATCACAGTCAATACAGCGAAAGGCGAATAAACTATTACGGTTTTGTTGCGAACTACTGATAGACACTGTAACATTATTTAAGACTGATTGATTCGGATCAGTAGAGGCAAAAAATCGATTTAAATCATTGGGATCAAATTGATGACGCTGGCTTTCTGTGCTATATATCCCCGCCTGTCTGAGATTTCTCCATAGAATCTTTGGTGGTAGCTTATGATCGAATTTAGACTGATAATAATTGTACTTGGCGGAGCGTATAGCAGATGTTGCTCGGTTGCGTGCACTTTTATAAAGGGAACGTGCAGTAGTAGTCTTTAGACGTTTAAATTGTCTGTACAAATATTCACGTTCAGCTATGAGGGAGGCAATAGCTGGTGTAAACCACGCGCAGGACCTCGTTTCAACTCGCTTAGTTCGCAGGGGTACACATTTTTCTAATAAGTTATTAATTAGATTTTCAAGAATTCGCACTTGTTCATCCACGACGCTACAGCGAAAGATATCATTCCAAGGCAACAACGTGCACTCTTGAAGAAGATCAGATATATTTAAATTTTTAAAATCTCGGTACGTGAAGCAATTTGTTAGATTCACAGGCCGAGGAGCGAAATCATATGTCATGAATAACATATCATGATCAAGGAAGCTAGGAGCTTCTATTTGATTATGAAATAAAACTTTGCTTTCATCAGTTCTTAGAAATAAGTCAAGCAGTGACGGATTGGAAGTGTCGCAATATGTCGGTAGGGTATTAATAATATTCAGATATGTTGACTGCATGAAGTGTGTGAAGGTGTCTGTGCGAGCGCTAGGTCTCAAGATATTAACATTGAAATCACCGCCTATAATTATATTATTATAGCGATGGGAAAGTTCTGAAAAGGTATTTTCAAACTCCGATGCATTTTCCAGTGTAAAGTGTTCGGGTGGACAGTAAACGGCAGACAGGAACACTCGCTAATACCATTACTTAACTCTACGCAGATGAATTCTAAGTCTTGGGCTCCGGAGGATTAAATTATCTTAGCTTTGAGGAAATCTCTAACGTAAATAGCCACTCCACCCCCAATACGACCTTTCCTATCGTTGCGCATTAAGGTGTAACCTGGTATCGAAACTAACATAGATGGTATACAGTCATTTAGCCATGTCTCACTGATAAGAATGGCATGGAAATTCGAATTAGTGAAAATTAAGCGAAACTCATCAATTTTATTCCGCATACTGCGAGAGTTCAGAAGGCATATATTTAATCCCTCACGGCGTCCACATAAAATGTTCGTCAAGGCTCTCACTCTGCACGGTCCAGCACGATCAGCCGTGGTCATGGAACATATGTGTGAGTGTGGCTATGTGTGCGCAAGAAAACCATGAAAATAGCTATTTGTTTACATTTATTCAAACAAGACATGGGATCACTTTTGTAAATGGGAATAGTAATTAAATTAAAAATTAAATTAGAAAAGACTATAAGATATGTAGTTAAATCCAGATATAGAAATATATAGAACAATTCAAGAAAAAATAAGCCAGTTTCAAAGCTACCTACGACTAAATCAATCACGCAACTAATGCCAACAAGCATATTTTTGGCTAGTAAACTAGATAAAAACAAAAAAAAAAAAAAAAAAGAAGACAATGAGAAATAGAAAAAACTAAATTGAACTGTACCTATAGCAATAACTTTACGATCTCAATTATTACATAATCACCATCAGCTCCATCGGGAATCGGTAGTTAATCATACAGTGACAAAATCCATTTTTATGAAACAAAGTTCTGCAACTGCTCTTTGTTTGTAATTTTTTCGTCATTATCACCTTCAGTTCTCTTAATATGGAGAAGGCCATTTCTCGTTTTTGCTGAGACAATTTTCCCCAATTTGCGCAGCTTTAATGCCTCATGAAGTAGATGATTATTTTGTGGAGTCAGGCTTTCATTGACATATATTGGACTTGGTGAGGAAAAGCCCTGCAGATCACTTAACTGGAAGCCCCTGCGCCTACGAAAGCTGTTGAGAAAAGCTTTTTGCTCCAAGTTGGAGGAGAAGCGAACAACTATTGGTGTACTTGTCCTCTTCTCCGGTGACGGTAATGAAGATTTACGACTTATGCGGAAGGCATCAATATACGGCGACACTGGGAACTCAATCACAGTTGCAATGTTCTTTACTATGTTAAGCACGTTCTCCTTGGGTAGCTTGGGTATACCTCTAATAACTACGTCAGTCATACGTTGCATGCGATGAATGTCTTCTATTTGTGATTGCAATGAGTTATTGCTGTGTTTGAGATCCACAATTGAATTCTCGCAAACCAAAACTTTATTTTTCAATGTACGAATGGCATCATCAATTTTTGATGTGATCCGAACCTCCAGCTGCTGCATAAGGCCATCAATTTTATCCAAAAGTCGTGTCTCCATTGCTTCTACCAACTTATCCAAAGTGACAATTGTCGAACCAGAGTCGCCAACTTGCGCTCTACCAGTACTGCGGGTGTTCATGTTGCTGCCTTCCTCTGCGCCAGAGGTCGATGGAATTTTCTCTTTTCTCTGTCCCTTATTCGACATAGTGTTGATTTTTCTATGATCACTTTAAAGAGTCAATACTCACAAATACCAATGAAACGAAGACACCGTAAGATCACTCAGGCAAAGGCACAGAATCAGAATAGCAATTTGCAAAAGCAAATTTCAGCAGAAAAGAATTCTAATGCACCAACAAAGTCGAATAATTTAACCGAAGCCGCCAAGCTACATAAAAACTACGCGTTAATGTTATAAACTTTCGGGTAAATAATTATGCGGAAATTGTACACTATCTTCAGGAAAAGCGGGAGCCGATTTGAAATACGTCTACTCTTTATCAGTCATCGAACTCAATGTGTTCCATTACCGGAACTTTCTTTTTCCAAGGGGGATGGTGTAGTGAATCAATCATTACCACCTAATTAGCGCCATAATATGTACAAACGTACATACCATAATAATAACCACAAACGTACAAACCTACATACATAATAATAATTACAAACGCACAAACGTATATTCATAATAATAATTACAAACGCACAAACGTACATTCGTAATAATAATTACAAACGTACATACGTATATGCATGGTAAGAAATCATATTAATAATTTCTTACTCACAACGTACAAACGTGGGTACATATAATATTATGACAAACGTCAAGCATTCTTGCGGTAATTCACGATTTTCCAACATTAACGTATGGTTAACCAAGAATCTATTTTAAATCTCCGAAAGAACTTTCTCTGTTGTTTTCAAACAATAAATTCTTTTAATTTATTGTTTTGCCAACCGTTTTGTGAAAATACGCCAGCACTTGAAACAAAAACCCAAAATCTCGGCACCTCGTGTTTTTTTTTTCACTCTGTTGCTTATTTCCTATATACTTATAAGTGAACTACTTTCGGTTTGCTTATTTTTATGTCCTTAGGAAAGAACCAATGGCTGAAGAGAAATTCTTTAACGCAGGGGAAATGATGAATGAAATGTTCCAATATTTCCGAATAGGCGATATTGGTTATTACCAATATATTGGGAAGGCGCTCCCTATAAATTTCGATTCCAGAATTCGTATGTACAATTACAAAGTTTTCTCACCCCACTACCAAATGGAAACTATTTTTGCTTAGCTAAGTAGGAAATCGTGTCAGATCTCCCAAATAAAAAGCCGATACATCTTAGGCACAGGGCAGTCAATTTTGCTAAAATCAAAGAATAAGGTTGACCCCCCCCACCAGTGGTAAGGCAACCGATTGCAAATAAGAATAAGCCAAAAGTATTGAACTATGGTAGCTTAATATTTTAAAGTATAATGTTTAAGAAGTTTTGAATAAAAACGAGTGTTGATCTTCAAAAAAAAGAGTGTTTACCTAATAAAATTAAAGAGTGTTATTGGGCTGGTGAACTTCTTCCTGTAAAAGCACTCTCAGTCCAAGTTACGGACGAAAAGCTTACAACCCGTAACAATTATACATTAATGAAAAAAACTTAACAATAAAGCAGGCTTGCAGATTTAATAAAAAATCCATGTATCCCTTGTTACGCTCTCGAAAGTATTTGTGGGACTGGCTTCTATGTTGATGTTGAAAATTTTTTTTGTCAGTGTTGATTCTGCTGAATCTCTAATTTCAGAATAAAAATTCCTATGATGCGGTAACTACTCGAGACCCGCCTTTTGGGGCAGAAGTCACAGTCATACAGGATTTTTTTTTAAGAGGATTCCACAGAGGCTCCTGTAGTGCCGAGTAGCAGCATTGTCCACGTACGTTGTGATCTATCTTGGAAGTCACTGTACATTAGCGACCATGCTGCTGAATTATAGTCCTAGTACATACTACATATTTTAATTAGAACATAGTTTGAATTATAACATAGTACCAGAGTAGTCCTAGTACATACCAAATACTTTAATTAAGACAGAAATATCTAAAATTTATTATTATTAATAGATGCAAAGAAATGAACTCTTATATACAGACAGACTGTAATCGCAGAGCCACCTAGCCACTCTAAGTGAAAAGAAAAACAAAATCTAATCCATGCACGAACCATAAACGGTGCGAACCTCCTCTTCTTACGGAAAAGTGAATGCATTAATGAAGGCGAAGAAAGAACCGAGTAAATATGTGCTCCCGGCTCCTTGATACCCAGACTCCTAAGTAAAAAAAAAAAAAAAAAAAAAATTGAAAGCCAATAATAATTTTTAACAATTATCGATAGTAATCGCAAGTAATTTGTAGCCAAACCAATATCTAAGTGAACAACCTATGTTCTATGCCTTTCGCAAAACTTTAGCGCCAAAGAAATAAGACGTATTTTCGACCAGGAACAAAACTGCTGAAGTGCTGACTCGCTGAATGAGGGTCAACAAGGGCAGTCATATCGGCGGGCACTCAGTGTATGTTCTGGAATAACAGCAGACTTGGTTTTTCTAAGAAAGTAACAGTGAGAATTTTTGTTGGCCGTAAGTTTTATAAGAAATTTACGAAGGCAAGGCGAAGTTATAGAAGAAAGGAAATTGCAAAAGGAGGTTAATTTTGATTACTACGAGGTAGAACATCGGCAGAAACGAAAAGGGAATTTAAGGCTGATAGTGGAAGTGGGAAAGACAAAGGAGTCCGGACGCAATAATTTTAAAACAGAAAAGGAAAACTGAAAAAAAAAACAGACCGTAAGGAGTGGAGGCGTTAAGGAAGAAAGTTAAGTATATTGTATTTTATTTGGTTATAATATTGTTCTTAAATCAAATCGTATTATCGCTAATCAAGTGGCTAGTTGGTGAGGGCGAATATTATTCATTTTTTTGTTTCTTATACGAAAGGTTAAAGTAACGCATGATTCTGTAGAAATTTTTGTAAACTTTTCTTTTTGTGCTGAATATATATATCTTAGTGAATTTAAACATTTGTAGCATTGGCTGTTTTTACTAGGTTTCGTGATCTATCCTTGTCAGTGAAAAAGATCACGTGGCGCCCAAATCTGAAACTCCGCAATCCCCACGCCCGTCTACTGAGCCAACAGTTACGCACCCAGGAGGCGTAACACCCTCCAATACAGAACGACATAATGTTCAGGCAGTAGTAAATGTTTTCCGTGATACTACTATTGCAGCTTTAAATGCTACTTCTAAATCCCTTAAAAATGAATATGAAGGGACTAAAGATTTTTAAATTATAATCCAAAGATAGTGGAATATTCTGAACCACAATACGTTATTAAAAGGGTATATTAAAAGAGATAAGACAATGGCGACCATATGGAGTAGAAGATGATAGTGTAAAATTCTTACACGATTTTCTAATTTGGGTAAAATAATGGCATTCAGTAGAAAATACAAATGACGGTTTAACTAAAGACACTTCAGCGGCGATTATTCAAACTACAATGGTATTAATTCAATTGATAGAAGACTCATTCAAATATTATGAAATTAAGTACTTTCTTCCAGGAAAATACCAGACCGATAAATTCGAGCGAAGATTCGGTCAATATAGAAAATTATCCGGTTGCAATTATTATGTTTCATATCAAGAAGTTGTTGAGTCTGATAAGAAGCTAAGAATAAGAAATCTTCTAAAAATAACTTCATATAAAAAGAGCGATTTAAAACAAGATGATGTAGGTACTATTTATTTGGAAAAAGGGAAATATGGAGAACTTTCAAGAAATTTTGTCTACGCTGCCTATTCAATTGTAAAAAAAATTGATTGTGAGAATTGCAGAGCCAGTTTTGTTCCAAGTAAAGGAGGTTCAATGCAAGATGATTATTCTGATTTACTGCAAAGAGGAGGCCTTATAGTACCTACCGAGGAAGTTCTAGTTATTTTATACTATATGAATGCTATTTTTGACAAAATTATATTTTATAAAAAATACAAATTTTTGCCTGTACCTAATAACCATAAAGATATACTATATAATGTAAAATATCTTGTGAATCTTTACTTGTAAATAACTTTAATAGTAATTGTGATATTTGCGCTGTGTGTGGCAATTGTATTGGCAAATTATATAATATCATATTCTCAACATTTCCAAATATACTTCTAAATAACTTTTCAAAATTAGAGAATGACAAATTGGAGATCAAAAAACGTAAAATTGATATTTTTATTAAGTCTAACAAACAAATGAAATGTAACTCAATGAAATTGCATTATTATAATAAATTCCTAAGTTTTATTGTTATGCATTTGATGTTGTCATTCATTAAAAAACTATATTCATGATTTGCAGGGGAAATAGACTTCAAGTTTAAAGAACTAACTCTCGTCTTGAGCGAAATTTTTACTCTCATTTCACAGCGAATTGGGTAGACTTTAGGAAAATGCAGAAACACTTCGTAATTTTGTTCAAATAATTACAATTAGTTTTTTTTCCCTAAAAGTAAACGTTTTGACCTATAAATAGGCGTTCGAATTATCGTCACCAGAAGCGTTGTTTATTTTACATAAATTTTTAAACATTAAATGTGTTTGTTTTTCCATAATGCGAAATGCTAATAGCTTCCAAACAGCACGTTTCTCATACATGTGCATTTTATATCGCCACGGCCTGTAACAAAGAAGGCAATTCTATGAGGCAAAAGATAGAGTAGAACTTGCAGGCAGGAAAAAACAATGCATGCAAGAATGAAAATTGATACGTTTAATTGAAAAAACGACTGTGACAATGGCGGGTGAAGAACAAGTTAACAGAGAAGTTTACGGTAATTCCATGAATTTGTATACACGCGAAGTGAATTTTACTGTTATAAGTCTAGACAATAAGGAAATCGCATCATTGGAAAAAGGTAGAATGTACACTCCTGAGCATAATATAAAGAAAAAAGGTCTTGAATACTTAGCAGTAGATACTGAAATTGCTATCAATAAAATACCGATGAACAAAAGTATTAAGTTATTCAAGGAAGAATGTGCTAAATGTATTAGATCATTGCGTAGCAAAGCCATGAACGTAGAAGAGTTAAATAGAGCTGGAAATCTATAAAGAAAAATTAAAAATAACAATCGGATAAGGGAAACTCTCTCGTATTTATGACTAAACAAAGCTATCTAAATAAGGTTGACAATTTTTTATATTGTGATACTTTTGGTAAATTGAAGTGTGATCCTACTAAAAGATTTAATCATAGTATTAGAAAGATACTTGACAATAGTCAACGAACTTGTTTACTAATTTCAAGATGCTATACCCCCCAAATTGCCAGGCTACCCAAAATTACATAAAGTAGTCCTCAAGTATAAACACCTCATGTAACAAGGTATCCAAAGAGTTGAACAATATTTTAAAAACCATCTCTCCAGGCTTCAGATCTGTTTAAACATTAGAAGCATTCATAAAATTCATAAGTCAATACTTTTATAAAGAAACACAAATTCAATTTAATCAGGTAGATTCCATGCAGGTTTTCTGCATCAGCAAGACCTGCACACAAATAATAATTTCGCGAGATCGAATTTCATGCACTTCAACGCTGGACTAAATCGGGCAACCACTTCTTAGTGTTACCATACAAAATTTGATTTTTCACTTTATTTCAGTTTTATATTCATATAGAGTAATAATATTATTATCTTAGAACAATTATGACTTGTTATCTAATTAAATGAAACGGTATGTTTATTTACAACTAGTACCTTCATATTAGCTTTTCCACAATAAATATTTAGGATGTTCCAGCTCATAAAAGCTTTCCATATTCTAACTTCAAACTGCATACTTTGGTAAAATTCGCCAGTTGTGAGAAATGTCAAAGTAATTGTTAATCGTTTTGCAAGTGCAAGATAATACCTCATTATTATATTTTGATGCTGAGTTCTTTCCTTATATTTTCTGTGGAAGGAGTAGAAGGAACAGAATACCGATCACGTGGTACAAGAACATTCCGAATAAAAAGTATTAAATTGTTTCAAGAAGGCATTTTTTTGGATTCTCCGGTATATAGCAAAAGCTAAAAACATTTTGATTTGTTATTTCATCACACAACCCATTTGGTTTTGGGTGACAAGTTTCAAGTCTTGGTTTGGACTCATCAACAAGTCCCAAATAGCGAAGTTGAGTGACTTGAAATACTAATGAAAAAATAGAACAAAGAAAAGAAATGAAAAAACGGAAAAACCGAAAAATTGAGAAAAATAGAAAAAGAAATTTTGATTTAAAAAAAATGCAAAACGTAATATCTGGAGACCATCTTATACAATTTTCACATCCTGAAAATAGAATATTCCGATTTAATTACAAATCCATTTTCGTGGAGTGATGTTTGCCATTTTACGTTTGTCAAATTGTTTTCCATTTATTGCAACTAAGAAGGCGTAGAATATATACATAGCAAACAGGAGTTGGTGAATCGTGTATAATTCGTGTACATGAGCACATGAGCGTAATATTTCAAGACCAGAGCATCGTATATAGGAGTAAATGAGATGCAGAAATACCTCTATTGTCAAAACTGGAACATGATTATCAAAGTGATTTTGTTTTTTGAACAGGTTTACTCAATTCAAAATTCATCAGCGAAATTTAACAAAATCAATTCTTTTCAAAACTATTTATTTTTGAAGTTTTTTTAGTGCAAAGTTTTATAGTGTTACTATGGCATATTAAAAGCTTCATATCAATTAAGAAAACAGAAATGAAGTGTTCGGTCAGTGCTTTAAATATAAATCGGATTATAAACTAGGGAAATAGTGTTTCAGGCAAGTGCACTATGTAAACTATCTTTTTTGTTAATAGAAGCTAAGAATTATATAAATTAAATACGTGAATTATTTCAAAATAAAGCAGAAAAAGAACATTTTTCACCGCAGATGCCCCGCACAAAAACTTTGTTTATTTTTTGAAAATTGACAAGTTGCTTAGAATAGATACGGAATGTAAATACCTGTAAAACATGGACTACTAACACAACCAGGATTCTGGATTCATTACGTAAAATCTGGCTTATCAGCATTCCTGTTTGCTATATATTCTAAGTAAGGCGGTAGGTTAAAAAGAATACGTTCAGAATACACCACTGCGAATAAAGAAACACAGAATATAATAAACGGAATGTTTCGAACGGGCAAATAAATACTTTTGGCGCGATCTGAATATTCGGAATGAATAAAGAAAAGCACTCACTGTAAATTTCTTTCAACACTAGATAGCAACTGTTGTGATAATACATACATGCTCATATTGAACACCAATAGCTAGCATTTACATTTGTGTATATGAACCATAGGTGTAAGCTATTTAGAGTAATACACGGCAGTCAGTAGCTAGCCGTCGCTGTGTACAGTCTAATTATCATCTTAATAAATAATAATACAGTTATGTCAAAGACTGACTTTCAATCTACCTTGATAAAACACTTCATGGTGTCAAGTGTTCATTAATAGTCAAGAGTGATTATTGTGATAATTGTGCGTAGGTGATGACAGAAAAAGATAAAAAAGCAGGCGGCGAAGACTTAAAGGGAACTTCTAATATAACAAACGTAATGAGTGTCAACAGTAGTCCACAATTCTCCATGTCACCCTTAAATCTGGAGTCACCCAATTTATCAACAGCCTGGAAAAATTGGTACGCACAATTTAAAATATATTCTCGGGCAACAGGTGTCGAAAGCTTACCAAATGATAAAAAAGTCGCCATCTTACTACACTGCATGGGTTCTGAAGCTCTGCACGTGTTTAATTCATTTGATGCAGACGTGGACACCGTCTAATATCAGGCGCTTGTTAAAAAGTTCGAAAATTACTTTACGCCCAAGGTCAACATAGCAGTAGAGAGACATAAATTTTTTACAAGAATCCAACAAACTAAGGAATCCATTGAAGATGATATTACCGCATTGAAAAATCTAAGCTTATCATGTGAATTCGGAGACTTGCGCGAGAAGCTCACACGTGATATTTTTGTTTGTGGTCTAAATCAACATTTTTCCTATATTAAAGAGAGGCTTCTCAGTGAAGGTGACATTGAATTAGATAAAGCTGTGGAAATTGCCAGAAATCTTGACCTGACAAAGACACAAGCACGACAGATCAGTCATGATGAAGGTGAAAAGGTAGTTGCGTCACTACAAAACATGTACATTCAAAAGAACGCACACAATGCTTATTTGCAAAAAGGCACCATGAGTCGTCATAAATCGAATATACAACCAACAAAACAACAGTGGCACCATTACGCTCAAAAGAACCGACAACAGTCCAAAAAAACGCACAGATCATCAAGTCACAATTGACACAATAATATCCGACACACAAAATCAAGTACACAATCACTCTGCCCTAATTGTGGGCAAATACATAAATATCGATGGCCGGCAATTGGAGCTAAATTTCGCAAATGTATGAAGAGGAATCAGTTTGCCGCTTTCTGCAGATCATCAGCAACCGTTAGGAGCATTGACGCTTATCATGATAGCGCAGTAAATGCAGATGATGTTCTATTTCTGGGATCGCTAACATCATCTGACGTCAACAATATGAATTTTTGGTCAGTATCACTTATTATAAATAAAATACTTGTTAACTGCCAACTGGATACCGGCGCGGAGGCTAACATCATGAGCTTAACACAATACAACAAACTTCAGTTGGACATAACAAAAATACAACAATCCTCAACGAAGATCATCACCTTTAGCGGAGAGCTATTACCAGTGGAAGGTCAAATAATTGTCAGCTGTTTTTACAATAACAAAGAATTTTGAATATCTTTTCACATTGTAAAAATTAACTGCCAAACAATCTTAGGACTAAAAACTTGTGTAGATATGCCACAGTCGTTCGTTTATTTAGTGACATTCCCAATGTAATTATATATATGGATGATTTCTTAATCTTTGGACGAAGCCAAGAAGAACACGATCGCACACTTGAACTCGTTCTGAGACGTGCAAGGGAAGTCGGTCTTAAATTTAACCAGTCAAAGTCAAAACTCAGTCTTTCAGAAATTTCGTATATAGGCCACATATTTAGTAAAGACGGCATTCGTCATGATCCTTTCAAAATCGAAGCCATTTGCAAGATGCCTCCTCCTAACAACAAGAATGAACTATAGAGATTTCTAGGAATGGTGAACTACTTAGGATCCTTTATTCAAAATTTGTCTGCCGAAACCTGCTACCTTCGCGAATTACTTAAAAATGATACATTGTGGCAATGGGAGGAATGTCATATCAAAGAATTTAATAAGTAAGCACAAAACAATTTTAACTAACGCGCCAACACTAACATATTTCGACCCAAATAAGCCACTGACCCTAAGCACTGACGCATCTAAGGACGCTGTAGGGGCAGTTATATCACACGAGGGCCATCCCATAGCCTACGGTTCAGCATCCCTAACGGATACTCAACAGGGCTACGCGCAAATTCAAAAAGAACTATTTGCAATCCTGTTTGGATGTACAAAGTTCCACCAATATATTTACGGACGCCCAGTCACAGTAGAAACAGACCATAAGCCACTGGTTTCGTTATTTTCAAAATCTCTTTATAAAATTCCAATCTTATTGCAGAGAATTATGTTAAAATTGGCAGCATATGACCTTAATGTGACATACAAGCCAGGTAAAAAAATGTTTATCGCCGACGCTCTATCCAGGGCAGCTCTGCCAAATTTTGTCTTTTCCGAACTTGACAATGAAACAACATTATGCTGCAACAGTCTTATTTCGTCCTTGTCAGTCACAGATGCAAAGCTACAAGAAATACGGGAAATGTCCAAGGCTGATCCAGTTTTAACTAAATTAAAAGAATATTTCAAAAAAGGCTGGCCAAATAATCGGAAGGAGACCTGCGAGGAAGTCCGTCAGTACTTTAATATCGGCGATGAAATCTGTGTCTTTGATGATTTAGTATTCAAGACACAAAGTCTGATAATACCAGAACTTGCTCGCAAGCAAATACTCCATCAAATACACGAAGGACACATGGGCATAGAACGTTGTAAAAGTCTAGCTAGAGGTATAGTATTCTGGCCAAATATCAATCATGACATAGAAAACTTAATTTCAAATTGTGAAGCATACCTCAGAAACAGACCAAATAATCAGAAAGAACCATTAATGCCGCATACTATTGAATGCATTCCATGGGACAAAGTCGGAGTAGACCTCTTTGAATTCAACAAGAAAATGTATCTTCTGGTCGTGGACTACTTCTCCTCTTATATTGAAATTTCACTACTTTCGGCGGGATATTCTACCAATCTAGTTGTTAACCAGTTAAAATCAATCTTCGCGCATCATGGCATACCGCGAGTTATGATTTCCGATAACGGCCCCCCGTTCAACTCAACAGAATTCCAGAATTTTACTAAAGACTGGGGAGTTCAACATATTACCTCCAGCCCATATCTTCCTCAATCAAATGGACTAACTGAAAGATCCATTCGAAGCATTAAAAATATTCTGCACAAATGCCATGAAACGAAGACTGATCCTCATATTGCTCTATTACATTATCGGACTACACCAAAATCTAGCGGCCTTTCACCAGCCGAATTGCTGATGTCTAGAAAACTGAGAACTAAACTGCCGACACATCACGACATCTTAAAACCATGATTAGTTGATAGTAAAAAATACAAACAATTTATTAAGTCAAAACAATCAAATATGAAAAGCTATTATGATAAGAACACGAAAACGCTAATTCCATTGAAGACAGGTGAAAAAATATTATACAAAAAGAACCCCAAGTCTGTTTGGATTCCGGGAGTAATTAAAAATAGTTGTAAAGAGCCGCGTTTATACTTTATTGCTGACAGCACTGATGGCAATGTCTATCGCAGGAATAGAGCCCATATTAGGCAGCATCCAAGTTGCAGAGAAGTGCAAAATGAAAAGTCTCCCGAAATTTCAACAAATAATGAAAGTATAGCACAATCAGATAAAATCTTAAGATCACACGCACAACAAGTCGATGAATCTAATAAAAATAATAGTGCTGAATTGCAGAACAATACTAAAAACAATGGCGAATATCATACTCGATACGGAAGGAAAGTGGTACTTCCTGAGAGGTTTCAGAGTTCCTGACTCCAATGACACTTCTTCTTGATGAATAATATTTCAGTTTATTTTCATTTTTGGATATATTTTTAGAATTGAACTTTAAAGAAAAACTAGGGTATAAAATATTTTTAAAATAATATTTAAAATAATAGATATAGAATAACCATACAAAAAAAAAATTTTTTTTGAAATAAATAAATATAGATATAAATATAGACTTTAGTGCAGTATCGACGTAAGTTATATTTTAAGCAATTGAACTATACGAATTATGTGATTATTAAGTACCTATTATATTAGTGAAATCTTAATCTTATTTACTTGCATTGTTTTTATTTAAAAGGGAAGATGTTGTGATAATACATACATGCTCATATTGAACACCAATAGCTAGCATTTACATTTGTGTATATGAACCATAGCTGTAAGCTATTTAGAGTAATACACGGCAGTCAGTAGCTAGCCGTCGCTGTGTTCAGTCTACTTATCTTCTTAATAAATAATAATACAGTTAAGTCAAAGACAGACTCTCAATCTACCTTGATAAAAGACTTCAGCAACAAAGTGAGGCTATGTTCGACTGAACATAACAAGACTATGTGTTATTATTTCGGGACGGAAGTGGCAATGGCTTTCCACTAAACTGTCCTTCCAAGAAGGATCGATGGAGTGGTATACAGACGGTTCAAAAACGAACAACATAGTCGGACAGAGCGTATACGACCCCAAATACCATATATCAAAATCTGGGCTCTACTCCTACCGTACTTCAAACCGAGGTATTGGCCATAATAGAATGTGCCAACATCTGCATTAAAGGGGCCATAAATAGCTCAACCCTTAAGGCCTTAATGTCCTACACTGTTAAGTCAGGGATAGTCTGGGAATGTCTACAAACCCTCAAAAATTTATCCAGGAGAAACAAAGTTATCCTCATGTGGATACCTGGACATGAGGGCCACAAAGGCAATGAAATTTCTTATGGCCTAGCCAAAATAGGAGCGCAAACTCAGTTTGTCGGACCAGAGCCATTTTGTGGCACTTCAAAGTGTTACCTCAGAGCTGCCCTAAACGACTGGGAGAATAAACAAAAATCCCTGTACTGGGAAAGGCTGCAAGGACTTCGTCAGACAAAAAAGTTTATCGACACCTCTGGCAGAAAAACAAAAGAACTACTACTCCTTAGAATAACAGAGCTCAAAATGATTACTGAGCACTTCTCAGGCTATTGCCCCTTAAGGTATCACCTAAACAAGCTGGGCTTGACTGAGACTGCATCTTGCCGTTTCTGTCAAGATGCTCACGAAACCTCCGAGCACTTGCTCTGCAATTGCGAAGCATTGGCCAAGCGGAGACTATAACTCCACCTCGACCATGCATTACCTCCACCAACCTACGTGTGGAACCTCAATCCCAGAATAGTTCTAGACTTTATTAACAGTCTGAACCTAGAAAGGGAGTAAATGCAAGAGGACTCACAATAGATATTTCAGGTCACAGTGATAGCGAGGCTAACGCCTACACACCCCTTCACAAATCTAAATCTATTTCGGGAGTTAAGAAGTGAAACGAGGCACTGTATCGCTGCATTTTTTTCACAAATTCCTTTCTTTTGTATCTGCAAGTTTTAGAAGACCAAAGACAGGACTAAGTAAACTCGTAATAATTAAAATATATCTAATTATGCTAATAACAATACGTTTCAAAATGTGCAGAATATTCCCTAAAAATAAGAAAATGCTGAATAATTTTTATTCAACGTTCACATCAGTCATAGAAGAATGTCATTGATGTGCAAAAACTGTGTTAACATAGAACAAGTTTAGCCTTCTTTTACAAAAACTGCACCGCCTAAACTAGCCCCTAATTTTAGAAAACATAATAGTTCTTTCTACTGCACATCTGTCAGTCGCTGCGAAAATTTTTCAGGCAAATCAAGTATCATAATGAAACCCATTCCACTTCTATGTATTGCGGAGCTAATAAAAAGATTACATAGAGGTTTTATATATGTACATTATTTCCTGGGTCAGATGTTTTACCTGTATTGCATTTGATGACTTTATATTCACCTTGTAATCACGTTGGATTCATTTCACAGAAAATCGACCAATTTTGTGTAAATTTGTGAATGAATCATCTTTGATATTCATGAAATTTCACAGCACGGTTGGCTATATTGTGAATAGTACATTCCTGAAATTTTTTTGTTCCAAACAATTATGATGCAGATATGATAAAGTGAATTTTGAAAAATTTGAAATAGAATACAGTGGAAAATTTTGCTTGGTACGTGATACTTTACTTCTCAAGGCCATGAAACAATATTATTCATTTAAGGAAGATTTGAAGATATCGAAAAATTCTAATGGGGTCCTTTTTCTTTAAATTTGTTTTCAAGAATAATGGATATTTCGTTATCCCTGAATATCTGAAATTGAGCACTCTCGATTTTCTTTATTTTAATACTTAATGAGTTATAAGAAGGAAGCTGTAGAAAGGAGGAAATGGAGCTTCTTACAGTTTGGATGGAGTTATTTTTTAAATTAATGTATGTAAATCAGAAAATTTTCAACGAAAATTGCTTAGGTGTGCGGCATTGTGAGACTTAATTTAATATACACAGGGCATTCGATAAATTTCATGTCACTTTGATGTCATTCTCCACCACTGTGTTTCTGTATGAAACTCTACTATATTCACTATTATGGCTCCTACAGAACTCTATTCACCATTTGAGTAGATATCTAGAATTCTTGTCATTGACTTTGTGGACGCTACTTGAAAAAATTTTTGCAAGTAGTTAATATGAACGAAAAATGAATTAGAACCGGAAAACTGGAACGTCCGTAAATTAAAATGCCTTTATTTATTTTTACTTTTTGCAAAATCTTAAGATAATTTTTAAACTGTATTATAATAACGAATAATGACAGCATACAATTAATTAATAGGCTTCCAAATTTTTTCTATCTCAATTACTATTTCAAAATCGAAGGTTCTTTTCATCCCATACAACTTACCATGCCGTTTTCTACTAGTATATAAGAAAACGAATAAATTCAACCAATAGAGTTAGGTGGAAATGCCTGATGTCATCGAATAAAAAATTTTTTCAATTGAAATTACAAAAATGAACTGCAGATCACACTTTTGTTAGATTTATTTTTGACTTTCGAAGGAAGTGTAGTCACTTTGTGAGATCTAGTCTCGGACGTGGGAGGGAGTGCCAGGTTTTAAAGGACAGCTCTGTCATACAATTCAAATATAATATTTTTAATAATACTTCAAGTATTATAAATTCATTTGCTTAACCTAATATCACACAATTCATGTAAAAAACTTAAAGACTACGTTTGTAAAAATTCACTATAAAAAAATTCAATAAAAAACTTCAAATAAGACAAAGTAGCATTTCAATTAAAAATTAAAATTTAAATTCACTTCCTTTATTTCTGAAAAAGAAAAAGAACAGAATTCAGCAATTGTCAACAACTTAAATGTTGATTAATATTAATTGACAAACTGCCTTTGTTGGTGCGTGAGGGCACAAGGAAGTATCCAGACATTCAGATTACCTCTGGTCAGAATTAACGTCTGAGATGGTGTGTAAGGGCACAAAGGCAGCTACATACCTCTGATTGTACGTGAAGGCACAAGGCAGTAGCAAAGTGCTATAATTGGTACACGAGTCAGATTAGTTTTTGACAGTACTCTACGCGTGCGCAGACGTGTAGATTCAGAAGCGCAGATTCATCTCTGCATCAGAATTATTCTTCTGTAAATGTGTAGAGATGTAGCAGATTAATCTCTGCAGCAGAATTAGTCTTCTGCTTAGATGTAGACAGAAGATATTGCAGATTAATCTCTGCGCAGAATTAAACTTAGGTGTGGGACGGAATATTGGAAATGATAGCTAGCATTTTCAGATTAATCTGTGAAATATAGAATTAATCTTCTATAATGAGGTTGGGAATATTCTTGTACTTAGATCAGTCTCTAAACCAGATGAGCTCTGGACTAAGAATGATTTTCTACTGCGGCTCGTCGGCTTTATATAGCCGCCGCATCCAGTTGTGAGCTCTCGCCTCTCGGTGTTTCCCTAGCAACGTTTGTTGAATTTGATGACTGAGGCGAAATCAAATGATTTGACGTTATGTCACGATGTGACATTGCAAAATGTAAATATACAGGAGGGCTGTATACTTTAGGTAGGGTTGATGATATTTTTTTATAAAATTTGTTATAAAGAATAATAATTTTGTATGTTTTACGTGTTAGATCTGTTCGTTGGAATGTTTGGACGTCGCTGGACCAAAGGGCGGAAGTTCCCAACTATCATATGAGTATTTTTTCATTGATTTATTTTGAACTTGCGTTATTTGTGTTTCCTTTTTTCCCTTTTCTTTAGGAGAAAATATTTCATCGTGGGAAGGATTAGGAATGTGGATGGAACTTACAACGAGGGACCATCATCATGCATGTGTGGCCTAAACACACTTAATTGCTAATAAGTTCTTTCAAAGGTATTGCAGAATTAAAATTAAGCACTTGCTCCAGAGAGAGATATCCTTTTGTACTTTTTAACGATAGCTAACAGATTATGTATACAATTTAATCTAACTTACAATAATCTGAATTTTACACTACTAATTTTTTATATTCTTAATTTGTATCATTGTTAGTGTCACGTAGCCTCTGCAATCTCAACAGGTCCCAAATAGCGAAATTGGGTGACTTGAAAAACAAATGAAAAATGAAAAAAGCAGTAAGAAATGAAAAGTTTGAGAAAAATAGAGAAAAAAACAATTTTTTTATTTATTCAAAAAATTTAAAAATTTTTTAAAGAAACAGATTCATTCCAATCGAATCGAACCTGTATACGCCACGCAGTGGGCTGAAAAATAAAGAAGAAAAGGAAGGAGAAGAAGCGTTTCGTGTCAGCAGAAAACCTTTAGCTCATCGGTGCAGCTAAGTTTTCTGTCTGCTGCAGACGCTTGAAAATAGATCAAACTAATCTCTTCTCATATAAACTCAGAATAAATTCTTAATGTGAATTATATGAGGAAAAAACACACCTATACAAGCCCAGTAGGAAAAATAAATAAAAAGATTACTCTGTTGGACTTTTTACCGGGTTAAACTTAATTTTGTTCAAGAAAGAATTTTTTTGGGATATCTCCGGTATATAGCAAAAGCTAAACACGAAACGCTTCTTCTTCTTCCTTTCCCTATTTATTTTTCAGCCCACTGCGTGGCGTATACAGGTTTGATTCGCATCAAATGAATCTGTTTCTTAAAATTTTTTTTAAATTTTTTTAATAAATAAAAAAAAAATTGTTTTTTTTCTATTTTTCTCAAACTTTTCATTTCTTTCTTCTTTTTTCATTTTTCGTTTGTTTTTCAAATCACCCAATTTTGCTATTTGTGACCTGTTGATGAGTCAAACCAAGACTTGAAACTTGTCACCAAAAATTAATGGGTTGTGTGATAAAATAACAAATTATAACATTTTTTAGCTTTTGCTATATACCGGAGAATCCCAAAAAATTCTTTCTTGAACAAAATTAAGTTTAACCCGGTAAGAAGTCCAAAATAGTAATCTTTTTATTTATATTCTTCAGAAAATGAAATCCTATGAAGTTGTTGTTTGTACTTTTACAAAAAAAAACCTATTTAATCAATTAGTTACATACATACGTAAAATTATCTAAAAATAAACGCATAGGCTTAGCACTGTAGAGATCAGCCTCACAGCTGTGCTGTTGTATACTTTACGGCTTTATCATTTTAAAGAGAGTAGATTTATTTGGATTAATATACTCATATATATATATATATATATATATATATATATCAATCGTTGCATTTATGTCATTTTTGCTTGTAGTTAGTCATCATATTGTAATTGTTATTGCCACATTGTTTGATGCTTATCTCAAATTCACAGTTACCTATGTTAGCTCTCGTTTCTGTATCATCATGGCAATTACAATTTATTCTTTGGTTTTCGGAAACTCGTTGTGAAACACTCTTGTAAAATTGGTTATGTTGTGAACTTAATAAAAATTCAACTAAACTTAAAATCGGTTGTTATAATTGGAAAATTCGATACAGTCCTTTATCGTAAATCATTCAGTTGTTTATAATAATTTTTATTGTCCGATAAAAAAATCAAATTTGCACAGATGGGCGAGCATACGACATTATATACGAGCGTTCATCAGACCAATTCTAGCTTTTTTACTTGTTATTTATAAGAATGTCTGTCTGTTAAGATTTAGGATAGAATAAGTAAAAATTAAATTGTACTTCACAAGCAACACTGACTTAAAGTAGCAAATATGCATTCAAGTGTTCTTAGTTTATTACGAGAAAATTGCTTGAAGAGAGGTAAAATTTCCCGGAAGATGGAAAATAAACGGCACACTACCAAACAAGTGAGTAAAAAAATTGATTATGTACAAAATGATTTAAGTAGATAATTACTGAAGTTACATGAAAATCCGAAAATATACCACTTTTACCTGAATGTTGGGAATCTTTTCCACTGACTGTTGCGGTGCCCCATTCTTTCCGTGCCTCGCCAAGCCAAACATTATTTTCCAACAGCAATGTTAAGTAGCACCATATGAGCTTCAGGCTTAGTGCAAGTGACGGCTCATGTGAACCAACGCCATTACGGGTAGGAGCGTAAGCTCCAAGTTAACTACCACACCTCCTGTAATTATTACTGAATAAACTTCAGCTCACATGCAAAGAAACCCGATATTAGCAACAAAATTAAAAGTAAAATTAAGTATTTTCATTAGAACAAGGTGACGCTATTAGGGTGAATATTTGTTTTTATTTTAATAATGCAGTTGATGGACTAAGCTTGACAAACTTACAATAACCATTTTTAACTTCGAACCAAGGAATATTATAAGGTCTATAGAGACAGACCTTGATTCAATAGAAGTTCAAACTCTTTCTTATCAGTATTCATATATGGAAGACGATCGCCCGATGCTCTGGGAATAACAGATATATGCCTGTGTCTATCAAAAAGTGTTTCCTTGAACAATTATCAAAAAAAAAAAAAATCAAGACGACTATTCGTTGAGTCACTTCCACCTACCGCCAAGGGCAGAGCGTATTTTAATTTGGGACATTGCCATAGACAATTATTGATTTGGACGATGGTTTTGATTACTCGTTTTAAGTCTGTAGAGATAAATACATTTCTTTTCTCTCTCACTAAACTTCAATTGTGATACCAGCACCATACTGGATTATGATCTGGTGTCATGTGATGAGAACCGGGTATAGACATTGATCTAGATTTGCTTCGAGACTGCGTGTGATTTTGTGATTTGATGCATTATGATGAAAAGTCACTGACTTTTCAACTAATTTTGTGAGCTTTTGTACCTTGCACGTTCAGGTTTCTAACGAGAGCTGACCTTGCGAGGAGGAGGTCAGTGAAAATATCACCGTTTTTCAGTTGACTTCAGTAAGTACCAGCATACGCTGAATCTAAAGGGATTTAAGAATTTCTCCTCTTAGCTTGTCTTTGCTGAGGAGTTGAGCACTCTCATCTCTCGAAAGCAGATGGGATGTCTGCGTGTCGCCAAGTGAAAGTACAGATAAAAGCAGCTTGAACTTCTGATTTTTGGTACCTAAAAATCTGGAAATTAAAGTTCCTTTCATTTTATTAAATTTATTTGCAGTTGGAGGATCAATAACAACGTCACTGATCAGGTATATAACTCTTTGGTCAGGAGTCCTAATTACGTGGTAGATGTTAGTATTAACTCGAGATGCTAAATCAAACTGGGCTTCGAGTTGGAAGAACCACATGTCTGGATAACGTTTCCAGAATGGTTCTGATTTGACGGACATTGAACCCAGTACTGCTGGATGAGCTTTAGACGAAGATGTTCCCGTTCGACTACCAGTCGAATCCAAACCGGCAGCTGATTAATCACCATTTGACGCGCGATTATCATCCATTTCTGAAAAAGGAAAACAGAAGCACACAAAAGTCAAGACAAGTACCCTGCTAATTACAAATGGTTCACAATTTGTTTATAAGAAGATATAAAATAATTGTTTTCGTTTTTTTTTAGAAAGAAGGTTATATGCATGTTTATCTTAAGAAAATAAAATAAAAAGAAAGCTAAAACTAAACAAGAACCTAAAATATCTCACCTTTAGAAAAATCTTCTTATGAAGGGTGCTGCCCCTTGTCGGGGTCATCACTTTCGGGGGATTGCTTGATGTTTTAGCTAAATGTTGGGAACCCCTTTCTTCGTGTGCCAATTTTTTTCAACTGACTCATGCGGATTCATTTTCTTCTTGGGCCAAACTTCTTCAACTAACTGTGGCAGTTCACTGAAGCGGACCTTTCCGCTGCCTGTTGAGGTTTCAGGAGGGACCTCACCAAGCCAAATAATATTTTCCAGCAGCAAATTCTAGTAGGACCAAATGAGGTTTAGTGCAGGTGTCAACTCATCTGATCCAAAGCCATTAAGAGGGGAAGCGTAGGCTCCCAGTTAACTACCACACCTCCTGTAATTTTTTCTGTGTAAACTTCAGCTCACAGGCAAATAAACGTGATATTAGCAATATAGGCACAAGGTAAAATTAAATATTTTCATGAGACCAAGGAGACCTGATTAAGGTGAATATTTAGTTTTATTTTAATAATGCTTGAGAAACTTACAATAACCATTTTTAACTTTGTAAAATTGAATTAATACGAATTTTATAAATTGGACTTTAACAAAAATAAACTTTTAGAAATTGAACCATTTTTTTTTTAATTTTATTCCCTAATTTCTATACTTTGATTCTCATTAAGTCAAGTAGATTTTCCAAATTCAATTTTATTTTGCGATAATTTTCAAACCGTTAACTAGGTAATTCCTTTTTCAACCAATCAAGGTATTTCAAGTAAAGCAGAGGGTATATAAATATATCTAGTACTTACAGCGTGTTTTTCCGCTTAATCTTATCGAATGTATACTCAGGTGAGAAAGTGTTGCCAGAAATTTAAATTTCCAATTGAGTTATAATTGCTAGGTGAATTGAAAGTCTCATCTATTAAGTATTTTGATGCATATTTTATTAATACGGTTAGCCTAAAAGTTTTCGGTTTGTACGATACATATAAAGGGTATAAAATTAAATATATCGTATTTCTATAGTCTCAGGTGTATAAAACGGCTAATGCTCCTCAAAAAATATTATTTCAATTAATATAATTAGGTTTAGAATATCCTTAGTATTCAACATAGTTTTGAACCTCTGGTTGTTTGTGTATCACGATCGAAAAAAATACTCCAGCAAGCAAAATATGTTACATTTTCAGCGCAGATTCGGTTTGCAGTTATATGCGAGCATCTAAACTAAAAATTGTGTTTCACATGTAATTTCAGTAAGTACCTGTGAGTAAACTGCGAAAATTTTTGATACTTTGGAACATCGTTTATCTAATAACTTAATCACACATTACAATCATACGGGTGTTTCAACTCAATCTAATTATTGTGACCTAAAAGACTGTGGGAATATTTACTAAAACATTTTTTCGATCGGAGCCAGATTCTTGTCATTTTAGGCATGCAACTACAAAACTGCGAGCCAATAAGTAGTAAAAATGCAAACATATCTATTGCTTCTAGATGTAAACATCGAATCGATTCACTATAGAAGTTAACTACTATGATTGAACTTTATAGAACACAACTCACAGATTTTATCAATAAGTAATACATACGAGTATGTTCTTGATCTACATAGTTTTCCAAACATTTCAATAATTAAATGTTTTCTTCCATTAAGTTAAATACACTTTAAATAATAAAACCACATATTCTAATGAACATGAGCACCTACCATGAATTTAATAAAAAAAACGACAGCAATACTACCGCGATTTTTCCTTGCAAATATTAATCGTTAAACACTTGTTTCGATCCATATGTACCTACATTACATAATACCAAAGAACATATAACTTAACATCTGTTGGATATTGTTTGGTATTACGTATGAAATTTATTCAAAAATTTTTCACCAAAATCGAAATTCTTTCTATACCTAAACATATTCAGCTCGAAGCTTGCACAACATTTTCATCGTAATAAATTCAAAGCGTATCGAAAAATGTTTTTTATTATCCGTTTACCTTGGAGGTAAACCTTTATTTCTCGAATAAAAAAGCCGTTTGAAAACCTTCAAAGCTAGCTAATAATGCCTACGGAAATATGAATAAATGTTAAATTCTTTTTCTATAAAAATGTCATTGCTTTTTTTATGACTCATCAGGAATGTTCCGTCGACATGACTTGAATTTCTGAGATGGAGGTCTCTAGAGTTTCTGGTATACTTCCAATAAGGGACTTAATTCACACACAAGAACCTGCCTTCGGTTATTTTTGATTTGCAATTTGTTTTTCGTACTAGAGAACTAAAAGACTGAACCTAATACGTAGCTAAATATGCAGCCGTATATTCAACGGAAGCAACTCAGAAATCCAATGACGAGCCAGTTTTAATAATAACACAAAAACCTCTAGTAATCTTGAAGTGAATTTTATAGATTTAATAATGTTTGTGCTGTGATACAGGTAAAAATGTAAACCTAATTCAAAACGACAAGGGTTGTCTTTTTTCATCGTAATTGAGTTTTTGAGCTACTTGCTGATATGTATAGTAGCAGTGTATGGATGGTACAATATAACGAAAAATGGGATGAGCTCAAAGTTCCCTCTTGATACAAGGGATAAAATACAATCATCCGAAGCTTTCAGGTTTAGCCCCATTCTTATTTAGTTCAAGAGTTTTTGGCTACAAGAAGTCAACATTCGCAGGAATAAAGAAACGCCTCTATTTCCTTGAATTTAAATTCGGGCGACCTTTTTCAATACGTGTTGGTACCCACACCTTCCTCAAGAAATACATTATTGTGTCGGAAGCACATGAAGAAAAAGGGGGACGGGTGTTATTTACTTCTTGCCTGGTAAGGATTAGTTTACGAAAAGTTTTACATGTGTTTTCTTAACACCACGTTTGCGAAGCGTAGTATAATTTTTCAATTTTTCACTTAAGTATAATAACTGTTGAGCTGTTACATAGAATGAGTTTTATTAAAAAATAATAAAAGTAGTATAATATTTGGTGTAGGCTAAGGCACGTATTTACTACTTTATTATGCAAATTACTTGAGGAATTAATAGTATGTAGTTATTAAACCTGAATCGCAAGCAAGAATTCCGTATTGTAACGCGGAATGCACCATAGCAAAATATAAAGATTTAATCAAGTTTTTTGGTATATTTAGATTATTTAAATTTGTAGTCAATGAAAACTCCCATGTTTGTTAATCTTCTTATAAGTCTCACCTCCTTATCATCCAGTTTGAATTTATGTAGACTAATATGTTCAACATGCTCTTCGCCGCCAACATACATATAATTAGTTTATTCAAATTTAGGAAAAGCTTGTTCACTGTCAGACAATTAGCTACCACTTAAAGTTTCTATTGGTTGTTGCAAATAATATCTAATTTCATTTCCATAAAGTTGCTGTATTCACAGCTATCCTGTAGTTTTCTAGATACATCATTAACATTTTTGAGAAAAAGAATGGGATCTAGAATTATTCCTTGCGGTATACCACATTTAACTGCTATAACGATTCACTGACACAAATAAAAAATAAATCAGAGAGGCGTAACTATGTACTAGATTGAAAATGTCCATTTAAGATTGTTGCTTTGTTTAGTTGATCATTTCTTAGAGTCACCGTTGTAATTTCCCATAATGTAGAAATGTTCTCTAGATGATGTTATTATATGCATGTAGTTGAACTTTTCCAAGTATTTCTAAATTTTAAGTCAGCAGCTTCATCAAAAGGCTGATTTCTTCAAACCTTTGGAAACTTAAGTAGGGGAGACGGGGGATAGTTGCAACAAATTTACTATTTCTGTTAATAACTCCGAATTTTAGGTCATAAGAACAAAAATATTTTATTTTAGATGATATGTTGGGAAGTAATAAAAATTAATAAACTTTAGATCTTACGTTTATTTTTTGCAAAGTAGGACATTTTACTGATGAACTTCCCATGTTGTAAAGTACCCCATGATAGGAGTTATTTGCAACATTAGATGGGGCAAATTGTAACTACCACGTGTAATGTTATGTAAATCGAATCAACTTAATTAAAAGTGGATTTCGTAACTGAAATTCATTTTTATTTACAGTCAGAAGTTATGTAAATCTTGGCCAAATATGAAAGCACTTAGCCATCTTTATTTTCAATAGGAACATACATATATATATTACAGAAAAACAATAAACGAAATTTAACAGTATTTACATGATACAAAAAAAAAAAAAAAAAAAATAAATAAATTATAGGTACTTTAGTCTTCAGTCTTTTTATGTATTATTTACCTAAGTTACATTTTACAGAGATGGCACACATAACTTGCATCTCCGTTAGCACATTGGACAAAATGTGCCCATTGTTTGCACTGAGTGCATTGCACCCATTCCTCTTCTGTTTGATATTTTTTCTTACAAACTAGACAAAAATAGTCCTTCTGCTTGGTTTTTGAGTTGATATGCAGAGAGTCACTCCTGTTTTTGGCAAGATTTTTTCGCTTTGTTGCTAATTTTTCCTCATGAATTTTGTTTCTCTCTTCAGTGTCCGTTAAAATAGCTGAACGTCTCTTCTTTCTTTGTTTAAGAGAAACTATCCGAGGGCCAGCTTTTGGGAAATGGTCGAATAAATTCCGGTGAGAAATACATTTCGGGAGAAGGCAAAGGAGTGTTTGCCGGAACTTTGTAAGATTGTGATGTACTGGAGATAGCCACATTCTGCTGTTCTGTTAAAAGATTTCGATTGGACTGAGATGTGCTGGCTGTTGGAACAGAATTCTCCTGCTGCACCAAAAGATGATCAGTAACATATGCTGACATGAAATCTGCGTCGGTAAATTTGTCCGGATTATATGGAAAAATTCCAGCTGCAACGAATCCCGATATTATATTTGCAGGTGTCAGTGCACCTAAGGACTCACGAAAATTCCGGCCAAATCATGTATGGAAATGGTCTTTCCAGGATGGGTCTTAAGCCAAGAATTCAACGCGGAGCTGCATAATTTTTTAAATGGTCCAAAAACTGTTTAGTCGAGCGGTTGTAATTTATGGGAACAGTGTGGGGGAAATGACAACAACACCACATTACTCTCGCGGCATGGATCCAAGACAGGGATACTTAAATGTGATGAGTGATTATCTAGTAGAAGTAAAACTGGGCTCTCTTTGCTGGGCTTTGCGAACTTTATAAAGTGTTTCAAAAACATAAGAAACTCTGCCTCAGTTATCCACCCAAATCCATTAGCAGTTCCTATGCATCCAGTAGAGCCATCTCTTATGAAATGGTCATGAATTTTTTTCCTTGGATAAAGGAACATAGGAGGAATCGCATTTCCGATTGCGTTCACTGCAATGGCCATAGCTATCATTTCCCCTCGTTCAGCTGATGTAATTGTCCCAATTTGTTTTACACCTTTTTTTGTCACGATTTTTTTAGGCCTTAGAACCGTGTTTCATCCATATTATAAATATTGCCACCCGTAAAATTTTTTGGCCCATAAACTTGTTCCAACTTTTCAAAAAAAGAATTCGCATTAGTTTTATTAAAGCTGGTAGCCCTACCAACACTCGCTGCTTCTGGTTGTCATATGCAAAGCGAAGGATGTCGTTTAAGAAATCCCTGGAACGAATCAATTCCAGCGCATTCGTTGTTTTCCCAAGAAGAGGGACAAGCAATTCTAAATTCTGTTCCACACTGATAAGCTAAGTGACGAATTTCTTTGGTTGTCAGACCAAACATAATATCACAGGAACGTATGATGTATTCGCACATTTTTGATTCTTGAGCCTCGGTAAAAACTCTGCGAGGCTTTTGGTATCAAAAGGTTAGCAGAAGAGTATTTGATCCAGTTTCTGTATAAAATTTATTTGTTACTAATTCCATAAATTCGTGTAAAAAGGAATTATATACCATTGTTTATAATCCTCTTTTTTTTTTTTTTTTTTAATATATCTTGACAAAGTAGAATAATGAATTTTGTACTGTTTCGCTATTTGTCTTATGTTGTAATTTTTATTATGAAAGTTTTGTAATACGAGATCAGCAGCCGTTTCAAAAACATCCTTTGGAGTAGATCCTCGATCTTTTTCTTTTTGTACACTCTCATTTCGTTCGTGTGTAATTGAGTTAAGATATCTAAACGATTAAAAGATTTTCAAGTAATATAAGAAGGGATAAATGTAATGCGATAAAAATAAAGGTGGTGTTGGACGAGTTTCAACCCGTTTTTTTTTTTATCAAAAGAAGCGGTATGAGGTAAATTGCAACATGTTGCAATTATCCCCACGCTGTTTGTTGCAACTTGCCGTACACCACACTCCAGAAAAAAATTCACTGTAAAACAATGAATCACTGCATCTATTAACTTTTTCACAACAGCAATGCATAAAATACATATTAAATTGTAGTAATGTATAGCAAGAGCTTACCAAGAAATAATAAATTCTTACTTGCTAAGATAACCCCCACGCTAGACAATTTTTACAAATGTATTGTACTAACAAATTTTTCCACACTGCTCAGTACCACGGTCTGTGAGAGACTAAATAAGCGCATTGAATGAAACATCTAAGAGACATGCCTGACATGTGCGTACGACTTTTGGTTGAAATTGTTTCCGAGGGGCTAAAATTGGACTGTTTCAAGTTGCCGCTGTTGCAGCTATCCCCCATCATTCACTTAGGAAGCTGAAATTTTGTACATGGGCTTTTTTAAAATAACGTAAATTTAAGTTCGAAAATGGGACAAATCGGGTAGCTCCTTCGTAGGGTTGCTATACAAAAATGTCGTTTTTTATTACATATTTGGACACTGCTTGAGTACGCGTCGACGTAGAGAGTTGATATTTGGTACGTGTTGTTTTCATAGCAATAGTAAATAAAATTTTGAAAATAGACTAAATCTGGAAACCCCTTCTTGGTGCTGTCATATACTATTTTTGGTTTTTTACTTACACTGTGAAAACGATCAGTCCTAGACACTTTTATTGTACTAAAAAATTCTTTAGAATATGAAATCGTATTAAATTTGTTATAATCATTTTTGCTATCTGACGAACCGTTCTAGAAATATAATAATATAAGTCAAATTTGCACAGATGAGTGACCATACGAAATTACATACGGGCATTCATCTAGGGTATCATAAGAATTTATCTTAGACCCATGCTAGCTTTTTTACTTGTTTTGATTTACACTTTATCGGAAAATTCTAATTTATATTAGGTGCTCTTTGAATTTACTTATCTATCATTCTATTAAATTCATTCATGCATCTTTCAGTAGATATATACCTATAAAATTCTGTCTAATCTTCATTTTGTATACTAAAGCAAAATAGTAAAATTTATACGAGAATGATCTAAAAGCTTGGATTCACTTTTCGAAATCTATACTTGCAGGTAGGTACACTGGTATTTTGTGATTACTCAAATGTATCTGCTGCCTCAGGCTCTCTTGCAGTTCCATTTCCTTTTTATCAATTCCACACCTGGAGCATATTCTTGCACATCTACTTGTATAATCAAAGTAGAAAATATGTTAGAGGAAATCGTTGAAATTCTAAAAACTTTAGATATTCTTAAAATATAAATAAAATAATAAAAGGATTTCTTAGGTGTCTGTTGATTTTAGTATTAATATCTAACCAAAACCTACATAGTAAACGTATGTTTGGATGTACTTGTATCCCATTCCTTCTATCCGCAGCACTAATCGATTCCACGACAAGAAATATGCTGGTTAAAAAACTTCTTCAATACCTATATTACATAAGACTACGAAAAACCAAATTTGGAATGTTTTTCTTGGATAAGCTCAAAGTTAGTGCTCTCATGGCTGTCATTATACATGGAATTCTTTATCAGGAACAGGACAACAGAAGTTTTGAAAATGTTTGGACATATTAGAATAGCCCCATCCAAGGAAAATAATGCCGAAATTGTTTCGACGGATACTGCACCTTAGCATGCCAATAGTGATTTCAGTCTCCAGAGACTTTCTATAAGAAGGAGTGGACTAGGCTCCTTTTCGTTGATTTTACATAGAGGAAGAGAATCCAGATAATCAGTGGAATAGGCTAAGTCTCACGACATAGAAATTTTACATTTAGGCTTAGGTTGGTGCTCCTAGGCCTAGGCAGAAGTTTCGACACGGAAAAGTTATCTTCACAAAATTTCTATAGAGGCTAATTGTGTAAAACGTGTTCGACTTCTCCGCCAGACAGAAAATTATATTGACGTACATTGCGCCAGACTAGGTAGAATATAACTTCTTAATGACACTACAGCGCCTAAAGCCCTAGATACAATGAGCTCTGCGCGGTTTTATTTACACTTGAGAGTTCAACATTTACTGAGGTATGTTGATTATTTTTGTAAAATTGTGAAGTGTTAAAAATGAATAAAAAAAAAATTAAGGGTAATAATTAGAGTAAGTATTCTTACCCGTAAGATTTATGAAAAAACTGAAAAGAGAAATATAAATAAAGGCAAGTGGCAATAATTCCATCTGTTTTCATAAAATGAATCAGAAATCGAACGTAGAAAGAAACAACACGACACAAGGTTTAAAGTGTAATCAAACTTTGTTGCCTCACGAAGTGGCATGGCTTACATTGGATTAAGCTAAATACGTAAACCCTTGATTAAAAATTATTTCGTGGGACGTAAGAAACGCGTTGTGTATGTAGGGCTGGCTTGTCAGCCTGTTCCCATATTCCGTTACTTGGTGAATTGCTGATGTGCTGGTGTTGATCTTGGCTCTTTTGCCTCGATATTGCTGTGCAGAACTTAGGGTGTTACACCGTAAGTAGTGTTGTGGGTGCAGCGGCTCTTAAACCAGTACACCAGAAAGCTGTCGGAGTTACAGTGCCTCAAGCAGACTCACTTAAGGTAAATTAAAAGTCTTGGTTCACTGTATCGTAGCAACTAACTAATGCTTTATTGAAATTCGCTTTTTATAATGTTACAAAAATGCCTAATTAGCTAAATACCAAAATTCACAAATAACTTACCACAGAATGAAAGAATTTCCCTAGCCACAAAGTTCGCACGCGCATTCCTTCAATTATCTCACCGGTGTCGACTTTCGTCTGGCTTTATCATTTCAGTCAGAATAATTTTGCTGATATGCAAAATAAAATGCAAAAAGATATACAAGGTGAAACCATGTGAAGATCTTAGAATATGAGACTAGCGAAATTCTTGCTGTGATAAGTTTGTACATGTATGTATATGCGTACTATCAAACTATTTTTTAATGTTATGTTAATATAGAAAATGTAATGATGAACATCCTCCCCCGCGTTGAATGATGAATTCAACTGTTGAAATCTATGTTGAAATCGGGAACTTGTTTTTCTTCATCTTGATCTGAGGTGCAATCCGCTTGACTGATGTATCGCCTCGGTTGTGGGGTTGGCTTAGTTGGAATCCGGGAACAAATGCGGGATTTGTAAGTCCAAATTATGAAGATGATAATGGCAAATACCAATGCCAAACCCGTATAGCCAATAGCAAATTGATGAACATCGTGAGGGTGAATTGTTGGAAGATCGATGTGGAGCTGTTGAATTTGTTTTTGAATGGATTCTAATTCTGTCCCTTGTGGTTTGAAATCAGGTCCGTCTAATATGTTAGGACGTGGTCCCTCCAATTTCACTTGTTGAGTTAGATTTGTGGTAGGTATGTACGACATCCTTGAACTGGTCGGGAAAGCATTGTGGCCGCGTATGGTGATCAGAGGCTGTTTGATGATACATTCCTTTTGAAGTCTTAAAATGCCTGATCCTTCGATGGCCATTTGGTTGACTGTGTCTTCACATACGACATTGATCGTGGTTTTTTCTTTCAAAGCAAACAGCCATTCATTTGGATTATGAAGTTGAGTCCAGTGTGGGCCATCTCCCGTTTGAACAATTTTGCACGTGGGGGATTGTGGTAGGTGGTTGATGAAATCTATCTCACAAGCCCCGAGGGTAGATCCCTTATGATATATGGGATAATGTTGCTTGCATAAGTGTGGACCTCTGGTGATGGTGCTGCATGCCTGGAGACTATGCTCGGTGAGTGGGTAATATTGGTCTCGATGGAGATTCACCACCAAGTATGGGAATGATGGTTGTATGGCTAAGAACGTGTTGTTGATCAATGTCGGAACTGGAATGATGCTAAACAATTCAAAATCCTCGAGTGTGCATAAAGGGAGTCTGAGTTTAAAGATGATGTGTTCGGCCGTTGCTTTTCCTTCGATTAATGTCTGAGTACGCTGTTCTCTTAGTAATCTGTCGGCCATCGATCCAGGACGCCTGTATGCTAAGGTCGTCAGTCTTGGGTAGCCAAATCAGACCAACAGTTTTTATATGCTCCTCCACCTTGTTTGCAAAGTCTAACTGTATTTCTTTATCTTCGTGGGCTATATCACGCATTAAGCGTGGATGGTTTGCGCACCACTTTCGTAACTTAAAGCCGGCTGTGTGCAATGATAATTGTAATTGTCGCTGTGTCTCAATGGCGTCTGAGAGATTGTTTGTTCCCGTGAGAACATCGTCTACATAAAAATCATGTTTCAGCACCTTTGAAGCTAGTGGGTGACTTTCGGCGTGGTCGTCTGCTAATTTCTGTAGACATTTCGTGGCCAGATATGGGGCGCTGGTAGTTCCATACGTGACCGTGTTGAGTTGAAAGCATTTGATGCTCTGGCTGGGATCAGCTCTCCACCAAATCAATTGATATTTTCTGTCAGATTGTACCACATTGACTTACCGGTACATTTTCTCGATGTCGGCGGTGAATACATATCTTGGCAGGCGAAAACGCAATAGGATGGAAAACAGTTCATCTTGTACTATGGGACCCGTGTGTAGGACGTCATTTAGGGATATGTTGGATGATGTTTTGGCTGAAGCGTCGAATACCACTCGGAGTTTCGTCGTGCTACTCTCAGGCTTAGCGATGCAATGATGTGGAAGGAAGTAGTATGGCTTCTCGATTCTAGTTAAGTCGACTTCCTCCATATGTCCTAGCTTTGCGTATTCTTCCATGAAATTGGAATATGCTGTCTTGAGTTCTGAGTCCTTGGAAAGCTTACGTTCCAATGACAGAAACCGTCTATAGGCGATATCCTTTGATTCCCCCAATGCTGTGGGGCTATCTGCAAAAGGCAAACTGACAGCGAAACGGCCGTATTGGTCTCTATAGGTAGTCTGAATGAAGCGTGCTTCACAATTTCTTTCTGCTGTAGTGAAATTGTTCTTATTGGCTCCTTCGGTGTCTTCCAGGCGCCAAAATTTCTCAATATGCTGATCAAGAGCTTCATCTTCGGTACATATTCCGCACGCTGCTTTACTCTGTGGGACACCATTAGTTTTGCCTGCTATGGCCCACCCGAAAACTGTATTCTGCATTGTTGGTAGTGTTTCTCCCAATTTGATTTGTCCCACCGACAAGATTGAGTAATAGATCTCTGCACCAAAGAGGAGGTCTATTGGGCCCGGCTGGTTAAAGTTCGGGTCCGCTAATCTTATGTTGTGTGGTACTGGCCATGTTGAAGTGTCTATTGATTTTGCTGGTTGTGGTGAAATGATTTTCGGAAGTACATGAGCTTCAATTCTAACAGCAAATCCACTTATTTTCGACTGTAGTAATATGCTAACTCTGCGTTGAGATTGTTGCTTGCGTTGGCCAATGCCTTCAATATATAGTAACTCGGAAACTCCAGATAGATTCAGTTGTTTTGCCATCTTGTCCGTCATGAAGTTAAGCTGAGAGCCGGAATCCAATATGGCTCTGCATTCCACGCATTTGCCCTGGTTATTGACCAGATTTACCATGACTGTGCTAAGAAATATGTAGCCCTTTGGAGCTTGAAGGCTTTTCGTTATCAACGAGATTGATTTAAGTTGGTCGTCGAATGATGTGGATTGATTTGATGCTGATTGTGCCATCGTACCTGTCATGTAGTTATTCCTGCTAGGCTGCTGTACTGAGATGGTTGATCTTGGAGGAGGTGTCTCTATATGCAGTAATGTGTTGTGTCGTTTAGAGCATTTTGTGCACGTTCTTGATGGACAAGTGTCGGCCCTGTGTCCGGCCTTGAGGCAATTAACGCAAATGTTTAAATCTTTAATTACGCCGAAGCGTTTGCGTGGCGTTAGTTGAATGAATTTCTGGCAGGCAAAGATTTGATGATTGCCTTTGCACAGAATACATGTTGGTCCAGCCGAGACAGATGTGAAAGACCTGGATGTGGTTGTCCTTTTATGAGGATCTTCCATTGATCTGCCCTTATTTCCTAGAGCTTCCAAAGACTGAAAGCGCATCTCTAAGAAGTTTTGGAAGCCTTTGAGTGATTGCAATGCTCTGGGCTGAGTGAGAGATTGCTCATAGAGCGTGTGTGTTACTCTGTCCAATTTCTTGACCAATATGTGCAACAACAGTGGATCCCAATGGCTTGTGTTGATTCCTAAATTCTCTAGACCAAGGAGGCATTCTTGTGTTATGTGGTGTAACGCCTTAATTGCAGGCGCACTCTCATAAGTTACTGTTGTTTGTGACAGTAATTTGTTCAACAGTGCAGTTACCAGCAATCTAATGTTCTCGTAACGTTCCTTAATGATCTTCTATGCAGCAGTGTAGTTTGCATCTGAGATAGTAAGATGTCGCACAAGTTTTTCGGCTTCTCCCGATAAGCTGCTCTTTAAGTACCACATTTTCTGCGAGTCGACCATTGCTTGTTTGTGTACCACTTCGTTGGAAAGGTCGTAAAATGGTCGCCACTTCAAATAGTCACCATCGAACTTTGGTAAGACCATTTTCGGAAGCTTCATGATTGAGGTTGCGTTCACCATTCGTGCGGATGCGATGGCGTGCTGACTTAAACCAGCATGCACCTCCAGTAAGACCTTCTGTGTATCCTCCTCTAGACTGAAATATTCTTCAAATTCTGATGCGCTGGGATCTTCAACTGATTCCCATATTGAGTAGTGTAACTGTTGAATATCATCCCAGTATCTCTCAACCGTGCGTATTTTAAGTTGATAGAACTGTTGTGCTTGAGGCTGCTGGGTTGCAGCTGTTATCCCAGTGAGCATTCTGCGCAAGGCATTCATTATTGTTTGCTGCCGTTGATTTATTTTGGAGATATTATTGCTGGCGTCAAAAGATGTGCTTGTCTTGATGTTACTGCGAGGTTCTTCTACTCGTGGATTTTCTCCAGTTGGCTTCCCTTGTGTTTCTTGTTTTTTGTCATCTGAGGTCGGCTGGTTCCTCTTATCCTCGGCTGTACTACTGGGATTTAGCTTCTTCAGCTCTGTAAGCTTGTCCATGATGTCTCGTCTTGTCTTCTCGTATTTTTGTTTTATGCCGTCATAATAAGCCTTTGCGAAATAGGCATGCTCCAATTTTGCCCCATACACATTTCGAATCTCAGTGTCGACTTCATCAAATTGTTTCCAGAGTTTATCAAGCGTCGTCAATCTTACTTCAAGATACGTTTGGTTCTTTCGTGATGAAGTGTCCTTGCCATAATTGCTAGCAATAGCTTTTATGTCTTCTCCTGTGTTGTGCTGCTGAACTGCGAGCTCATCTAGACTCATGACTAGTGTTTGCGGGTGGTGATTATCTCTTCGGAAGAAATCACGTCGGGGTCACCAAATGTTGATCTTGGCTCTTTTGCCTCGAAATTGCTGTGCAGAACTTAGGGTGTTACACCGTAAGTAGTGTTGTGGGTGCAGCGGCTCTTAAATCAGTACACCAGAAAGCTGTCGGAGTTACAGTGCCTCAAGCAGACTCACTTAAGGTAAATTAAAAGTCTTGGTTCACTGTATCGTAGCAACTAACTAATTCTTTATTGAAATTCGCTTTTTATAATGTTACAAAAATGCCTAATTAGCTAAATACCAAAATTCACAAATAACTTACCACAGAATGAAAGAATTTCCCTAGCCACAAAGTTCGCACGCGCATTCCTTCAATTATCTCACCGGTGTCGACTTTCGTCTGGCTTTATCATTTCAGTCAGAATAATTTTGCTGATATGCAAAATAAAATGCAAAAAGATATACAAGGTGAAACCATGTGAAGATCTTAGAATATGAGACTAGCGAAATTCTTGCTGTGATAAGTTTGTACATGTATGTATATGCGTACTATCTAACTATTTTTTAATGTTATGTTAATATAGAAAATGTAATGATGAACACGTGTCTCCAAAATGTAGTCGAGCACCGCCGCATTTTTGAATGTAATACTCGTATGTAGATATGGCTTAGATATATAAAAAATATAAGTTCAAGAAGGCTTTTTTTGGATTCTCCGGTATATAGCAGAAGCTAAAAATTTTTTTTTTGTTATTTCATCACACAACCCAAAAATATAAGTAAAAGAGTGCTAGTGGTCTTCTTATATTATATTGCCGACCAGCTTCGGCCCAGATGTGAGAATTGTATTCCATTCTAGGTCTGAGTCAGCTTTGGGTCTTAGATGCATTTTGGTTCGACGTTGATTCACTTTGCCCCAAGCGAGGGTAATATCGAGATCGTTATTCAATGATTTAGTCATGCAATCTCCTTTGCGGCATTCTCTCTGTAGCCCGCAGATCGCAAGAGTATCAAAGGATTTAGCGAAATCAAGAGTACTGTCATCGGCAAAGCTACGGTTGGGATTAAAAGTAAGGTAAAGTAGATCATTAAAGAAAATTAGGAAGAGAAATGGAGAGATAACCGACCCTCGGAGACTCCGGCATTTATAGGGTGAGGTTCAGATGTAACGCCAACTAATACAACACGAATTAGGCGATCAGATAGAAAAGTTTCAATCCATAATAGAAGAGGACGGGAGAGAATAGTGCTTTAAGTTTGACTAAAAGGGCAGGATACCAGACTCTATCAAAGGCCTTTGAAATATCCAGAGCAACGATTTTGGACTCACCAAAATTGTAGAGACTACGGTTCCAACGTTCCGTAAGAAAAGTCAGCAAGTCTCCAGAGCGTTCAGCCTGGAAGCCATATTGACGATCGTTGATGAGTTGATGACTTTCTAGACACTTCATTAAGTTGAATTTAATGATAGATTTAAAAGCATTTAAAAGAATGGAAATGATTGCAATTGGTCGATAATTTGAAGGATCGCTACTCTCTGCTTTTTTGGGAATAGGCTCAACGTGAGCTACTTTCCAAGCAGTTGGAAAGATTCCTGTCGAATAAAACAAGTTGAATAGTTTGCGCAGAGGTTTAGCCAAGGATGAGATTTATTTTATGGAAAGTTTATAAAAATGACAACTTAACATTATGTACTGTGAAATACAAATTGCTTGGTTTGTCAAGTCTGAAACTTCGTCACGCAGTTTTTTGTTTGTGTTTGAAATAATCTGAATTGATTTCACAATTCAACATTATTTGTGCTCCTGAAAGACCAACATATTCAGGGGATCTTTTGTATGGTCCTCAGCATATACCCATATATCATGCACCATTATCAAATTGTGTATCTACTTATAATTCATTCTCGTGACTTGTATGGCACAAAAATTTAAAAATACGATTTTTGTAAGTACTTTGTCATTACTACTCATTTTATGTCAATTAATTTTATTTGTCAAATGTAGAGCAAGTCAATGAAAGAACAATTTTGATTTTGTAATGATGCAGGGCAAGTCCGAAAGATTGTTATATTCGGTATACCGAGTCAATAAATTAAATAAATACAATAGAAGTCAGTGGTCAGATACAATTTTCCTCCCAGCCTTGTTAAAGTAAGCTGTCACCAATTTCATTAAAATTTTGCACAATGTTTCAAACGTTGCCAAAATCCGAAAGTTGTGGATAAGAGACATATTAGAATAATTACATTTTATTTGATTTAGCAACAACAAACTGAAAAGTACTGAAACAATAAAATCAAAATAAGTATCAAAATACCGTAATGGAAATAATTAATTTTACTAAAAGTTCCAAATCGTAAGATTTTTCACATAATATGAGACAAAATCTAATTACTGTGATAAAATAAATTTAAACAAGACTTAAAAAGGTCGAAAAGGTCAAACCATCAAGTACGTAACAAAAATTTTATGTATCAGTATTCAAAGGGAAACAGCAACTTCTCGTTGAAAAAAAAAGAAAACAAATAAAGTGACCTCTTTCTAATTCTGTTATCATTAACCCATTTGTGTCCAAAGTTTAATTTTTGTTATATTTTGCGAATTCGGTTATTTTTAGATCATTTATTAAAGTTAAAAATATGCATATAAACAACGACAAGTTTTTTATTACTTCTAAGAATATAAATCCGGGGTGGTGCGAAAACGCACCACTGAGCTTTGTAAAAACAAAATAAAATACAATTTTTATACTTCTAAAAAATATTACTTTTAGTTATCTCCATTCAAACGAAAGTCTTTAAAAGTAAATAAAAAAAAAAAAAAACAATTGTATGTAAAAAACAAGGACAAAAATGATTTCAAACCACATTAGGAAAAAAGTTCAAAATAATAATTATAATTATTTCATTTTATCATTATATTATTTCAAGCATTTGTAACGCAAAGCGATCTCATATGTTTCACATTTCGTTATTGTGTGACTATATGACATTTCTTACAGTCACTTTTCTCTCCTTATAATGTTGCGAATTTCAGGACTCAGTAACAGATACGGGCTTGCAGTATATCCTTGTATAGATGGTACCCATATTTTTCCAAAAAGACTTGAGACAATTGTCGGCGAAATTCTAAGCTATATCACTAGATGCAAACTTCCACCCATAGGTTTTCGGAAGTAGCTATGCATTTGTAACTGTCAAGTCGATCGTCCACAAAACGATTGGCATATACCATTTTTTCCCCGAACATTTATTTAGGTAGTGTCGTTAGCTCAGTGATAAGAGCAGTCGCCTGGTCCCGGTTTCGAACCCCGGACGAGGCGGTTGTTTTTTCCTCCTGTATTTATGATTTGATTTAGAATCGAGACCCTTACAAAATACAGGTCTACCGGCAATTTTCAACCTACTGCATATGTGCGGAGGAAATTAAAAACAAGTACCGAGGTACTGTGATTTAGAATCGTTAAAAATAAGAAAGTTGTTAAAAATTCTTCTATTCTTCATCTTTTTAGCAGGCATTAGAATTCTTTTATTTTTTATTATAGTGACAACCTTATTACTACTGAGCTCTAGATTAGGATTTGTAGATTTTAGACATGAAATTGGCAAAAGAAGTTGTGTTTATTTAGCTACGGTACTCTTAACCGCGTCATTTGGATTTTGCTACTCTAGGGATTCTGATATTGCTAGTCGTGTGGTTATGCAGTATCACCAACGTTATAGTTCTTAAAAGATGTCGGATCCATTGTACTTAAAAGACGTACTTTCTATAGCTCTATAGGGCTCCGAACTTTCTGTTGAGAATGTTATTTCAAATAATGGAATTCTTCCATAGATTTTGCACAACGTAATCTAAATGTCAGAAATAAAATGTAATCTAAGTATGTCTTATTATAAAGTCCGATAAAATAAAATAAAACCTTTAACTCTGATCGTACATGTGTTTTTATAACGAATCATACCACGATGTGACTCTCAGTCACATATGAGAATCATGGGAATAATTAAAATGAAATTTTTTGTTTATAGTTTAAATTAATTTATTTATCCAAACAAGCTATATATAAACAGATAATATTATATACAGGCCATACATTTTTTGATTTCAAATAATGTATAAAAAAAAATCAAAAGATGAGAAAAAAATTTATTTGTTCCTGCAAGCTATGCATATGATAATCTTTATCGAGTGTTCGGTGCATATATTTTTTTCATAAGCTGCAACACTGTTTTGACACCCTGCATGTTTGGGTGTGCACATATGTCAGCGAAGGCGAATGCCTTTCTTAGTTGATGTCTGGGGTTCAACTTGCATGCTGCTGAGTGCATGGTCAAGCACTTTATTTATGCTTGCACTTACACTTATTCAAATATCGAGTGCTGCGGCGCTATATGTGTGGTATTACCATTTCCTAAACCAAATTTTTGAAACAACTTGCGTCGCAGTTTTGATTTCGCACAATTCCAATTCGGATAAATATTTAGCGAAATAACTTTCGGTGGTATTGCACATACATCAACTATATTATAAAATAGGACAATTAGCCATCTGGAGTGCGTTCCAAAACACAACTGCAGCTATAGTTGCAGCTATGTCAGAGTTATGTCAGAGCTATGTCAAGTTGTCTGCAGTTAACTAAAGCTGTTTGAGGTTTTGGAACGATCTGAGTAAGCTAAAAGTATTAGAACTGTCATTTATACTGATTGTATAATTTTATTGATACTTAGAACTAATATTTTATTACTGTGTGTTAATCCAAAATGAGCCAGAGAAAAGGAATCGTTGTACTGGATTTACATTTGGGTGAGAAACTTATGGAATATGCACAAAATTTAGCAAGAATGGTTGTAATTAATTTAAAATACATAATTACAATTTCTTAGGATATAGTATTTTGATTTTAATAGCCTAGACCTGCTTCAGATTTGTATTATGATGAAAGCGATGAAGAACCATTAGTATTATTAAATGTAGCCATCAATGTAAAAGGAGAGCCTGTACGCATTGACAATTATATTGAGAGAGTTGTAAATAATTATAGCGATGTCGAGTTCCAACAAAGTTTTCGTATGAATAGAGTGGCCTTTGATTTCCTCTTATTAAAAAATGCGGAAAAAATAATTATACCCCCAACAGGAAGACCACAAGAAGACATAAGGAAGCAATTACTTGCAGTCACCTGGCTGCTTGCAACACCGGAAAGTTATAGGTAATTCAGACAATTCTACAGTACAGTGAAACCTACTATTATTACATAACTCATAACAGATCAGTTGGCGAAAGATTTGATATCGGGAAGGCAACACTATCTAGAGCATTTTTTCACATAATAGATGCCATCAACCAAATAGCTGCAACTATGATAACTTGGCCAGATTCTGATGAAAAGGAAGTTATTATGAATGGATTCTCAAAATTGGCTCGCTTAAAAAATGTGATAGATGCTATAAATGATACATATGTTCCAATCAAAGTCTCTAAAGAGCATGCGCATTCCTACACTAATCGCAAGAGATTCAATTCGATAACCTTGCAGGCAATATGTGACCACAAAATGGTTTTTAGAAATTGTTCTGTTGGATATCCCAGTTCAGTCCACGATGCGCGAATTTTCAAAAATTCATTGATATTTCAACAAGTTGAAGGAGAATTTGACAATTATTTTTCAGGAAACGACGTTATTTTGGGATATAAAGCATATTCACTTATGAAGTGGTACATCCCTCCATTCATTGATAATGGAAGACTAACTGAAGTGAAAAAAAAATTAATAAGGCTCATTTATCTACTAGGAAAGTAATTGAGAGGAGTTTTGCTTTGCTCTTTGGCCGTTGGAGGAGATTGCGTTGTTTAGACATGAGCAGATTGGACGCAATTCCTGCTGCACTTCTAGCTTGTTGTGTGATGCACAACGTGCGCCTAAGGTTCCCAGAGGAATGCAGAGACGCTTATATTCAGGAGGGAATACCGCAGGCTGCAGTAAGTTCCTCTACATATAAAGTTCCGAATTTGGAAACAATGCGAACCGGTGAAATGTTGAGAAATCTGAGGGCTCAAGAATTGTACAATGAATGAAACTTCAACCAATCGGTTTTGACATTTTATTTCAAATCTACTAACATTTATGTTGTATATATATATATATATACAGAAAAAAGAAAAGAATTGTAAATTTTATATATGGAATTAAATTAATCTTAATCTACAGTTTGTCCAGTAGTTTGCCCATCATTTCTTTATATATTTCCATGGCCTGCCTCGTAACTGACATATTTTCCTCGTGTTGCCGCCTTCTTTCTTCCCTGTCCGCATTTCTTTCTTCTCTTCTTTCATTTTCTCTCGTAGCTTTCTCCTCTCTGTACAACTGGAGTTCTTCCAGCAACAACTGGCAGTCTTCTTTTCGGAGCTGACAAAGAAGAATCTTCAGTTTCTCCTTCATTTTGAGAAACTTCGCGATTTTTTTCCAAAACAGCTCTGCTTTTGCTTGGCATTGGTGTATACTGCAGGCTTTCAGCGACAGCTACTGAACATACAACATGGTCTCTGGAAAACAATTCCTCAAATTCTTCCATAAACGTAAATATAATTGGCGCAGCACCAGTTTTCTTATTGTTATCTTTGGCAGACGTATATTTCTTTTTTAACTGCTGGAATTTAAACTTACATTGATTAGCTGAATCATCGAACCCATTTCGTTTCATGGTTTGAGAAATTGTTTCCCAGACAGCATCATTTTTAAAAGACGTATTTTCGAATTTATTCTTTTTCTCTTTGTAGCAATGTTGTAGAAATTTTATTTCTTCTTTCCGCCATATTTTACCTAAAAGTACGTTAAACCTACTACTAGGAATCTCTGATTTTTTTTTAAATACCTATATTAGTCGAAGAATTCAGAAATTTCCTTGATCTACCTACTGGTTCTGAGCTTCTACGACTATTTGCATCTTCTACGACTTCTTGAATTGTGTCCCCTGCAACCAACTTTTCCCAATTCAAACCTAGCTGCTGGCCTAAATCCTCAGAAAACGGGAGTTGTATTTGGGAACCTAAGACAAAACGATGTTTATAAAATAGAACTATTTAAAATAAATACAATTAAAATACCATTTTCAAGCTGAACCTAAATGAACATTTCTCCATTTAATTCAAAAACTCCAATTATTTCCGCGTTCGTTTTGAAATTAAAGTTATAAATTTCGCAAAACGTTTGTAAAAGCGCTCCAAAAAAATATTTCAATTGACAGCTCACGTCACGGTTTATATAAGGTTATATAAAAAGTCTCCTCGGTTTTTTGTCACTAGATGGTGTTGATGCTAATATATCGGGCAACACTCACCCCATTGTGTCAAACGGACATGTGCTTAAAAGGTGACATTTAAAGTAACATTTTTGTGAAGATAGTTTTCTAATTCGTTGCTCGTATAAAAGTTATATCGATTTGACAATGAGTGAAATTTCTGAAGAAATACGCTATGTGAGGTTTTTTTATTATAAAAAAGGTAAAAACGCTGCAAAAACATGCCGACAAATTTGTGAGGTATATGGTGAGAATGCTGTGAGTGAACGAAGGACCCAGGAGGGGTTTGCGCGATTCCGTTCCGGAAATTTCGATGTCAAAGATGCACCTCGCTCTGGTCGGCGAGTCACTGAAAAAGCCAATGAAATTTTGCAAATGGTGGAGCAAGCTGTCAGGAAATAGCGGGCACACTAAACATCAACCACATGACAGTCTGGAATCATTTGAAAAAAGCATGCTACGAAAAGAAGCTGGACGTTTGGGTGCCACATGAATTAACGCAAAGAAATTTAATTAACCGAATTACCATCTGTGAAACGCTGCTGATACACAACGAGCTCGAACAATTTTTGAAGCAAATCATCACATGCGATGAAAAATGGGTGAAATACGAGAATATCAAACGCAAGCGATCATGGTCAAAGGCTGGTGACCCTCCACAAACGACTTCAAAGCCTGGATTAACGGCAAAGAAAGTTGTGTTGAGTGTTTGGTGGGAGTCGAAGGGAATTTTCCATTATGAGCTGCTGCAGCCTGGCGGAGCCATCAATTCGGTCTTATACTGTGAACAACTCGACCGTTTGAACGAAGCAATCCAGAGAGAGCGACCAGAATTGGCCAACAGAAAGGGAGTTGTTTTCCATCATGACAATGCGTGGCCACACACATCTTTGATGACTCGGAACAAATTGACGGTACTTGGTTGGGAAGTTTTGATACTCCCACCGTACAGCCCGGACCTTGCACCGTCTGACTACCATTTGTTTCGTTCTCTGCAAAACTCTCTGGATGGTAAAAAATTGCCCGACCGAAGTGCCGCTGAAAGTCACTTGACCTAGTTTTTCCACGATAAACCACAGAATTTCTACACTGATGGAATTATGAAGCTACCCGAAAAATGGCAAAAGGTTATAGATAATAATGGTGAATATGTAATTGAGTAAAACTGATTTACAATAAAAAAAACTTTTGCTCAAAATTGTACCAAAAAACCGTGGAGACTTTTTATATAACCAATATTAGATAACTAGCAGTTTAGAGCACAGTCAGGGATAGTTGACTATTTTAGTCAACTTCAGATGTTTCGAAACGCTCAAACTTCAACACAGCTGACATAATTTAGTTGACTGCTGGGTTTTGGATCGATTGAAGTCAGCTATAGTCAACTGTAGCTATGTTTTGGAACGCACTCCTGTTTTACGTCTTGCAGAAAATGAATGCGCCCTTTAATCCAAAACATCAACTCCTGCTTTTGCTGTATTATAAAATGTGTTGATTTTAGATTTAGTTTTGTTATTCACATCAATTTCCCCATAGGGGTGCAATGCTGATAATAAGGACAGCCTTATTTCTTTTTGAGGTCAACCCTTCCCTTTAACTCGTACACGAATTTTTTTGTATATTTCTTTTTTACTATTTTCGACACTCTCGTAGACCCACTTTCCGTCATCACAGCGAGCTGAAATTTGGCACACATGTCGCGTGACAATTGAATCTATCGAAATTTGAACCGGAAATTTCCACGAAAAATCCGGAAAATCGGGAAAAATCATTTGAAATTTTGGTAAAAATTTGATTAGTGATTAATCCGTTTCAGGAAAAATGCAGAGTTTACCGATTTTTCCGAAAAAATTTTCCGGAATTTTCCGACTTTTCCGGAAAATTTTCCGGTAAAAAAGTTGTCTAAATTATGCAGGATCAAGTTCCCTGGCATCATTACTTTCTCTCCGACAATGGCGAAAACTTGCAGAAAAAATCGAGGAAAATTCATGTAAAACTCTTTTCCGGAGGTTTTCCGACCAATGAAGCGTTTGAGCGTTTTGCAATTTATGACAAAGTTGTAAAGCGAAATGAGTTGCATAAAGTTGCTTTTGTGAAAAACTCCATGGAAAACCCGGAAAAGCGGGAAAATCATCGGAAAAATTTTCATCGATATGATTAGTGATAAATCTGTTTCAGGAAAAATGCAGCATTTTCCAATTTAGTTAACGTGAAAAAGGCAGAAAATAAAATAAGTAAAAAAGGAGTATTCAAACAAAACTGATATGATACATCAGAGGTAATAAGTGATTTGATTCATAAAGAGAAAGAATATTCAAGAGAAATGTCCCAATAAAAAAATCTGAGTCCACCTCTGCGTGTGAAGAAAAGTTTATTTTCTACTTTTTCTTGCGGCTTGGCATCAGTTTTGTTTGAAAACTCGTTTTTTACTTATTTTATTTGTACATAGCTTATTAACGTAATATTTTTCATAAGGCCGAATATGTTGCTTTCTACCTCGCGTTGTCTGTGCGGTAAAAATGTAGGCGGAATGCAACTCTTATTGTTTCGTAGAGTTCCAATGGATGTCAACCCTATTTTCAATCAACTTTCGGCCAGTTCATAGCTCGTAAAAAAAATATCAAATGTGATACTGCAATGGTATGAACAGTTCCTCAACGCATCTCTGTCCCAAATTTTGTCCTCGATTGGGTCCTTCCTGTCCAAGATATGTTGCTTGGTCATAACTTTACCTTATGAATACTTCCTCGAATGTTGTTGAGTATACAGTGTTCTTTTCCATTCCATGCCATCTTTTGCAAGGTAGATTGTGGGACTCCCATTCTCTTGTTCATCACATTCATAACACTGCTACTCAAAGAAAGCTCATCCTCACTATCGGAATTGTTTTCTGCTGCATTTACTCCGCTTACTGAACTATCACATTGTCTTCCAATCCAGCCTCATTATTATCAATGTCACTGAGGTTATATCCATATTCAAGTACACATTTTTATAAAAGGGGCTTATAACGAATGTTAATTTTTTTATAAGGCACAATACACGCGGAAAACTAAATAAATTGATAAATAAAGATGCAATTTATTATCACAACGAATATCAATTGAACATAAGCTTCTCATGTGTTAAACTAATTAAATATATATTTTGTTTTTGTATTTCCCAATTAACAGTACTTGTATAAAACAATATAATGGTACTTCCTGTGGTGTACGTACAATGGAAAATGTCTCGACAAGTATGGTTCGCAGAAAGGTTGATTTATACTGTGCTTATTCCACAGTGTAACGTAATAATGTACTGTGTGACTGTGGGTCACATCGTGATAAAATAATACACATTTTTACAAACACTTATTTTTTAATGATAATTGTTAATTTAAAGTAAAAGCCCAAAAAACGTTTTTGGAAATGCAATATGAAATAATCAAAAAATTTAAGTTCAGAGTTCAAATGTGCCTCAAAGTTACATCGTCGTCCGATTCCGGTTAAATATCAAATATGAATTTTATTTTTTTTAGTAAAATAGATTTTACGTCAACGCAAGATGTGTAGCATCCACACATTTAGAGTAGATGCTTGAAATAAATTTGTGTCTTTGAATTTCCCTCTTACAAGCCTTTTAATACGAAGTCTGTATGGCCATAATCTTATAACTCAGATATTTAATAAGAAATTGATTGCCTCTAAGCCTTACTCTAAATATGGTACGTACAGATCAAGTACTTTTCAACGATAGACTTAAATTTGAATACATAAATTACTAAAGCTGAATAATATGACCACACTCCGTACAAGGTACAGAATGAGGAACTGCCGAGAACAAAAACAAACAACAGCGCTATTCTTTAAGTCGAAATATCTTATTCAGAATACATAAAATTCTCCGTACTGCGAGATATTAAATAAGATATCCTTGTCTTGCCTCACCCAGCAAAAATTTTTGTTTCTCTTAAACAATTTAAAGAAAATATCTATAAGTTGATATCAAACCATAACAACAAGAAAAATAAGACGAGCAACAGATGTTCTGATACAGCACCGAAAAACTCATTACTTTTTATCGGGAGGAGCTCCGGGAGTATCACAACGGTTGATATAAATACAAGAGATTTGTACTTACACTTCTGAGGTAACTTTTTTACAAATAAATATACTCGTGTGATGTCGGAGGAAAATACACTTTAAGGTTTGCTGCCGTTAGAAATTGTCTCAGTTTATATGTAATATTTAAGATAACATGGACCTGCCCTCCAGGATGTAGATATTTTTCTTTGTCGAGACTTGTACAACCTCATCATAGGATGGCTATTTAAAGTAAATTGAGTTACAGTTACAACAAAATAATAGGTAAAATTTTCTTTAACGTTCTACTCAAAATTATCAAATAAAAAACTTTATGCGGTAAAGATGGAGCAATTTCATTTAAGCGTAATACTTTCAGGAAATAGCATCTTCTGTGGGAGATTTCTCAAACCGCCGCAATAGTTTTACCGCCTTACAATTGACAAAGTTTGACATATATCCGATTGAGAAAGCTGAAAACTAGTTCTAATACTTAGTATGTAACTACTTTAAATTGTGGGAATGTCCATTATCATAGATCTACTTACATCAACTAATGTGATGTACCGTTATTGTCTTATATACTGACTTGTGAAATTATTTTACTAACAATCTTTTCATATCTATTATTACTATAATCCGTGTTTATAAATAGGTTGGTTAGGTTGGATTCGGGTTAAATTGAAGACCCAATTATTGCGTTGCGTGCGCTAATGCGTTGACAGCTAAGTTAAAACTTGACTTTTGTATGGAACTTGACCAAATAAACAATACGCTGAACGCATGAGCGTGGGCCGCTATAATCATGGAAATTCATAAACATGCTAAGATAATGTTATTAAATTGGAAAGTAGTAATGAGTTATTAAATTGTTTGTAACTTTATGTTATGGGTAGTTACTTATGTGTTTTAGAAAAAGATGTAGAAGTACACGGGATAGATATGTCAGAGAGTACCCGAAACTTCAGCTTCCATCAGGAAGCGAAACAAGTTTTGAAAAATGCAGTTGGCCTCTTTTTAGTTCCTTATCATTTTTGAGGAAATTTGTTATGACAAAGAAGTAACTACTATATTGTATTATTATTATTATTATTGTTAATATTAATTGAGGTTTCATTTATAGAACAAGTACTAGTATACCACAAAATATGTATGAAAATGAAAATGAAAATTTCGTAGTTGAATCGTAGGACGAGTCAGCTCAACATATACCATAGCAGACCCAGATATATGTATGTTGAACATCATCCTCCACACTATCATAAATTTCCCTTTCAGGTGAAAGGAGTAATTGTTATGAGAGCAATTCTAGTCCTTTAAAAAGGCAGAATACGACAGAAGTAAGGTTTGCCACCATTTTGGGTAAAGTGGAAGCCACTGTTGAAACAATATTCCGTCTCGAAGATAGTGACAAACACGAGAACTTCAGCAAATTAGTGTGCTCGAAATTAAACAATCTACCTAATGACGAACAGGAAGCATCAAAAATGACTATTTTAAATTTTCTTCTCGAAACTGTAAAAGATTTTAAAAATCTATTTACTATGAAATTATTTAAAGATTTTTAAAAACTTTTTTTAGAAACTTTCGTTTCATGAGAGGTCCAGTTAACTACCTCTGCTTCCTGGATATGGACTTCAGGAAGCCTCACTTAACATAAATTACTGGCTTTTAAACTGCAATATGAAAACAATATTGCAATATATAATAGGAGTAGTTACGCTATGTGTGTACCAGATCAGTTTTTCCATACAAAAAGTGTCCGGAAAATTCCCACAATTTTGGTGGTTCTGGACCGGGTTCTGGACCACTGAGGGGGATTCCGTCTAGTGGAAATCGTCACAGGGCCTGCCTGGGGAATTCCTTTCCTACCGTCTGACAACTTTTTTCCCAAACTTTTTTGAGAGTTCTGGATCACTAAGGGTTCTGGAGAGGGAGGGGGTGGTTATGAGGCCGTCTTTGTACTGAAAATATGGCGTCTAGTGAAGGGGTGGGAAGCCTTATTGGTGGAGGTCTTGGAGGCTACAATTTGACCCTACCGTCCGGGTACTTGAGATTGGCTGGGGTGTGTTGGATTGGGCTACGTTACCTGTACCAAGGCTTGGGTAGAATGTGTGCGGCTTAAGTAAAGATGTGAAATGCTCTAAGCGAATTTATATCGGCGCTGCATACTTGTAAGCTTGAGTTTGTTGTTACTTGTTTACTTTAGTATGAGTGCCTGTGGTACGTTGGGCTGGGCTACTTGGTGGCTGAGGAACGTTACCTAAGGCGTGGATGGATGTGTCAGCTGTGTGTTTATGTGGATAAGAAATGTTGTGAAATTCCCTAAGTGAATTAGTGTAATTAGTATAAGTAATAATTCAAGTTAAGCATAGAATAATTTTTGTTCATACTAATAGATTCTAGAAGGTGTCAGTGGGGATCTTAGTAATAGGCGTGGACAAATTTTTTATCAGAAATCCTCTACGGGCTATGATTTCGAGATATTAGTGATCTTACCTTTTGAGGTATAATTAATAGTAATAATAATTCAAGTTAACCCTAGGATATTCTTTGTCCATCCCAATAGTATTAGTACTAGGGGGTAAAATTGTCATCAGAAATCTTCTATTGGTCATGGTTCGAGATATTAGCTATCTTACCTTCTCAGGTGTAATTAATATTAGTAGCTCAAAAACACAAAAAAAAACAACAACAACTATAACCTAAGTTGTGGATTAAAGATTTGATGATATTAATCTGTGGGTATCTTTTATAAACAAGATTTCTCCATATGATCATATATCTAAAAACAGATCAGTCGTAGCTGACTGGGCGAATGTAGGTAGATATGTTTACTTAGATAAGTAATGGAAATTAGTAAATGTGCAATTTTGCTCTTCAGGTGGAATGCTTCCAATTTGATTGCTTGCATAAACAAACTAGCACAGTCCAGTAAAGTAAACAAATTCGCAGTTGAATAATGTAAACAAATTCGCACAGCAGCCGAGTAAAGTAAACAAATTGAGCGATTTATGTTTGTTAATGTAAGATTCCCAAATTCTTTAGCTGAAAACAACAACAACTGATATTAATCTGTGGGATATGATGTCTTAGATGAGTAGTGGTAGTTATAATTGAAAATTTATTTTGCTGAAAAAACAACACCAACAACTATAACGTAAGTTGTGGTCTGTAGGTGTCTTTTATAAACAAGAGTGATCATGTTATGATATTCGATAAAAATTGATCACGGCTTCTTGGTATGGTAAGACGCATGACATTATTAGAAGTAATGGAAATTAATGCATTAGAAAAGGTGGCCAGATGGCTGGTAATTTGATACCTTCCGTAGACAAATAATGCCGAGTAAAGCAGACAATTGGAGCGATTAATGTTTTTTTGTATCTAGGAGTTTGTGTTGAAAAGTTCATACTATTGGGGTGATCACATTATTTTCTTACCATTAGGTTGAGAGTGGGTTTAATTAAATGTTTTGATGAAAGAAGGTGGTGTTATGATATCAATGTAGTATGATTTCTTGTCTTAGATGAGTAATGGAAGTTGTTTGGGAGCTGTGAGTAAGGAATAAAAACCTTATCAGCAAGGTCGTTTCACATTTATCTCCCTAAATTATTATGCAAATGGTGTTGTATGAAGGAAGAAAAAATTGATAATAGTGAGGGACGTGGTGGCGGTTGAGAGTGGGTGCTCTAAGTTGTGGATTAAATTGAAAGTTTTCATGGATCTTAAGGTTTAAAGTTTTAGTCTCCAGCAGGAATGTTTTCTTTAAGTTGACTCGGTGGCTAGATAAGAACGTGTTAATTTCATGTTCATAATTTCATCTTGTGGTGAGCATATGAAGGGAGCGGGTTTTTCTTATAAATCAAGCAGTTACGCTGTTATGAGATTTGATTGACTAAAAAATAGTTCACATGAAGCTGATAAGAATAAGATAATTTCATGTTCATCCTATTGGGGCAGGTACGTTGTTTGCTTACCATTAAGTTGAGAGTGGTGCAAAGTAAAAGCTTTGATAGAAGAACGCTGTGTTATGATATTAATGTGGTATGATATGTTGCCTGAGGTGAGTAGTGGAAGTTGTATGGGAGCTATGAGTAAGCAGTAAGATCCTAATCAGCAATCTCGCTGGATATTTATCTCCTCTAAAGTGTCACCCGAATGTTGGAGTATGAAGGAAGAAATAGCTGATAATTCCCCACAAGTCCAACGTGATGACGTGATGATCGCGGTGAGGGGGGGGGGGGGGTTGAGAGTAGGTACTGTAAGATATGGATTAACTTAAAAGTTTTGATGGATGGTATTTGGTATTTATCTCCTCGTAATGGTGTTGTATGAGTATCAGGAAGGTCGAAAAAAAAGTTAGAAATTTGGTAATGCTTCAACCTCAATAGTGAAGACCGCGATGTTGAGAGTGGGTATTTGGAATGATATAAGTCTAGTAGGATATGGAAGTATTATTTATTCATCTTTAAATCTTACCATGAAAGTATTAGGTTGGGAGTGGATTAAATTAAAAGTTTTGATAAAAGAAAGTGGAGATATTATGTTAATAGAGTATAATATGTTGTCTTAGATGAGTACTTGAGAACTGTGAGTAATATGTGGAATATGTTGTAGATGAGTAGTGAATGTTCAAAGTGTAAGGTTCCCAATTCCTTTACTGAAAAACAACAAAAACTGTAAATAATATATAGCAAATCAATTTTTTCACACAATATTTATTCACATAAAATTCATTATTTATTTTTATATTTTAAGTTATAAACTTTTTTCTCTATGTTTCACATCCAAAAAGCGATCCAGAGAAAATGTCTCCCATGATACTTTTCTGTGTTAGGCTATGAGAGTTCGGCAGCAAAATCCCATGTTATTTCTTATCATCTGTCTGATCTAACACATTAGGAAGCTTTAGTGAACACCATTGTTTGAAACCATCTCACTCGGGACTTGGTCATATACTTGCCAGCTGTGGATATGTATGTATGCAACACTGAGATGAATTAATGTAATGTTGTGTAGTGTAAAAGAAAAACTTTCATGGGTGATATGGGGATTGAATCGATGTATGTTATGCACTAGATTGGTGGTATATGTGCTTATTTGATTGAAGCAAAATAGTTTCACGGCTTTCCTACCAAGCCTTAAATATATGCATAAAAACGTTGAATCGATGTCAGAGAAGAGGAAATCGTGATCATTGCAGCATGTTATGAAATTCGATATCTAAAAATAGACCACATGAAGGTTATTGTGGTGGTAAAAAAAACAAAGAAGCATTAGGTTGAGAATGGCTTCAATTTAAGGCTTTGGTGAAAGAAGGCGGTAGTAGATATTAATGTAAGATGATAGGAGGCATTAGTCAGTTTTGATGAGCCTCAGCGATATATCAAATAAAAAATGTCAACCGCGCTAATAAATGAAAGTTTTTCTAGTAAAAAGAGTGGTTCAAAACGGCATATGAGGAGCTGTATTGGACAGACTAAATCGCCGACAGTGTTATTGAAAGCCAAAGGTCGAGGTGGAGAAATTAATCAGCGTGTAAGAAAAAATGATTTTGTAAAGTGGGAGGAAATAAAATCAGTATTCACAAACAGAATTAGAACTGGAATTATTGTAAATATAAACCATACAGATCCTAAGCTATTTATACAGGATGCTGGTGATTTAATTATACGCCGTATTAAGAATATTTTAAAACGCCATCTCAATATTAAAGTTAGTACAGAGTTGTGTGCTGATTTTGTTAAGGATATCGGTGATAATGAGGTTATAAAAGATATACAATATTTACAAGCAAGTACTGCCCCAATCAATGTGGACAACAATATAAATGAGTGGTATAAAGTTAACATTTTGGATTCAATACTCAGTCAGCTGGATGAGTTTCAGAAAAAAGATAGTGGCTGGACATTGGACTCCATTATACATTTAGCAGTACATATCAACAAATTTGAACAGAACCGAGGATATTCGTATATACCTCTACCGAAGGAGATTGCATCAAAGAAAGCTTGGATTAATGTGAAAAACAATGATGAAGCATGCTTCTCGTGGGCCGTAATCTAAGCGCTATATCCTGCAAATGTTCACTCCGATAGGACATCATCATATACACATTATTTTACTGTGCTAAATTTAACTGGAATAATATTTCCCATGACGCTTAAGCAAATTAAACAATTTGTTTGTGATCAAAGAAGCGTCAAATAAAGAGGTTCAAACTAGACGCCCACAAGAAACTCTTCCCAAGAGTTAAAGCGAGCAATTTTAATCATTTAGGAGGTACAGAGCGTTTAAGACGTTTAACTTATTTTCACATTTTATAAAAAAAGTTATCTTTAAAACTACTCAGGCTATGTTCACCCCTTTCGTTTCAGTTGTCTAACTATGTGTAAGAAATAGGAACTTTAGCGTGCGATATTTTATAGGTATGAAATTTTCTATAAAGCATAACAACTGGCAAGACTACTTAAACATCGTGTAGCTTCTAAATTTCTGCACTACTCCCCTTCCCCTTCGTAAATAATTTTTGATTCTCTGGGCCAGATTTGCTAGCTTTGACGAATTTGGACCTTGGTCAGAAACACGTAGTCTATTTTAATCACATTATCAGTAATGCGTTGTGAACCTTTTAGATTTTTGCTGAATTTTTATGTTCATAGTATACCCTCGTAATATTCTTTATAAGTATTAATACATAAATAAGAGAATAATTAAATAATTACATTTTTTTTAAATGAGGTCTTGGAATTTTACATATTTTTTGCAAAATGAATTAAAAATGTACCTATGCAAGAAGAAATAAAAACACTTAAATAAGTATGCATTTATTCCTAGGAATGAGAGGTCAATAAATGTACTATAAAATGATATTTTTTAATTATTTTTCCAAATACATTTAAGTTGGATAACTAGTCATATTCAGAAACTTTCATAATATTTCGTTTTCTTTAATCTCAATCAAATGTGTATATCAGTGGAAGAAAAATAAACTTCGCATGGTATTTAAGAAAGAACAGTTTGCAACTGACTTCAATAGCAGAGTACACTTTGGGGATCTTTTTCCCCATTTGACTCAAAAATATCGAAATATGATGATTTTATGGGGAGTTCAAAAAAGTTAGACTTCACTTTGACAGCGGAGCCAAAGATTTACAGAATTCATCATTTTTTATCATTTAAATGATTTCATTTAACATAGTTAGAAACCATCTGTTTTTCAAATTATTCGACAATACAAACTTGTTTTCGTAACATATTTTGTTGAAAACTTTGGAACATGAAGAAAGGTCATGGGCTACAAAATAATTTTCACCTTCTGCCTTAATGCAACTATTTGTAATTTTAGTCCTAACATTAATTTGGGATAATACGCTTTTCAATCTGATGTAAAGTTTGATTTCCTAATCGGAGAAGACGCTTAATCTGACATAAGAAGTTTTCAAATGGGTAAGAGCTTATGTCTGGTAAGGGTCCGAATTTCTTAACGTCATCTACTATATGACACGAGTTATGAATGTTACTGCTTATAGCATCCTCCCCATATACATCAATAAATTATTCAATGTAATCTTTGAAGAGTGTTGTTGTAAGCGCTCGCTATACGCGTCACCTTACACCCTAGTTACTTCACGTGACATCATTAACATCCCTCGTTGGCGTTATCTGTTAATTACCCTGAAATTCAAAACATTTTCATCTCACTAGCATTAAAATCCTAAAACATGCATCGCACTAGCATGAAACCAATAAATTTCTTTCCTAAATTATCTTGGTTACTTTTTCTCACAAAATTTCTCCAAAGCAAATGCTAGTATCTCGGATTTCACCTTCTAAATTATTTACGCCAACGTAAACAATTTCCTCGCGATGAGTTTAAAGTACTTGAACGCATATGAATTATGCGATTTTAAAATATTTTTGTCACGAAAACCAATAATGCCGACGCAAGCGATTTACGTTTTTTGTGATGAGTTCAAAGTACTTGAACTCATACGATTTAATCACTTTTCCCCTTAAATCGATTCTTGCTGAGAATAGCATCTTTTTCACTTATCGAAGAAATTGATTGGTCGATAGATTTTTACTTTGAATTTTTCAATAAATCGATGGAGGGAGAACTTAAATAAATTCAGTTGATGTTGCTAGGAACAAGCAGAGTTTTCCTAACTTTTGAAGTGATCTGAAGAGTCCCCCTACCAGAGGTAAGGCCTTCAGATCTCTAGAAAAAGAAAATCAAAAAGTTAAATAAAAGTTTGTTATATTAAGTGTACAAAGTTGATTAATAAAGTTCATACATAGTGTACAAAAGTTACAAAAGTGTTTAAACAAATAAAATTGGGACTGGTGATCTTCTCTGTAGAAAGCACTCCCCAGTCCTTGGGTATTTCATAAAAACCCAGAACATTTTGGTGGCAGCGGTTGAGGATCTTTATTAAAATAAAAATACGATCCCAGCTACTCAAATTAAGGTAACCTAAGCCAGGCGCTCAGAGGTTATCCAACGTTGTCTAAGACAACCCAATCTCAAGACAGGCTCTAGAGATTGTGCAAAAAATTTTTGAGTAAAAAGAACTCAGTAAACAACCTAGAAGGAAACAATTATCAATGGACCCCCAGGAGGAAGCTCGCCAAATTGAGGAGCAGCTAAAAGAATTTTACAAACCAGCTGGAGAGGACGACGAAACAAAAGATTTCACGGAGTTCATCACATTAAAAAAACGACTGGAAGAACTTAAAATGTAAGGTGTTTGTTTGTATTCCATATTTTTCAAATATATTTAGTATATCTCACATTAAATTTGCTTAAACTTGCCTAGATGCAAAAAATATACCTATATATATGTAATTAAGAGTGCAGAATTCAGAAAATTTAAGAAAGGTTGCGGAAATTTTAAGTGAATTTGTTTAAGAAAAAGTGTAATGATTGCGTACTATCTTTTGTGAGTCCCAAGAGTGTACTTACTCGAGTTGTTTTTGTCTAAATAAGTGAGTGGGTTTTTTTTTCTCTTTTTACAATTCATCAAGTGATTCGGTCTTAAAGTAAAATTCCATTGTTGTCTATCCAATTGTCTCAAAAAGAATAAAGAACGGCACCATACGAACCCGACGGAATAGTTACACTAACCGGCAGCCTGCTTTTGCTAACGCGAAACGCAAAAGGCGAAGCTTTAGTTGTCCTCCGGCTACTCAGGCCCCCCAATTAAAAATGGCTGAAATAAAAATTTCTCTTTCCGATGCCCGGAATATGATACCGGATTTCGATGGCAGCCCCAATGAATTAGATCGATTCATTAATTGCTGCAAGATTCTCTTTGACACCACAGAGGGGGAAGCTGATAAAAAGCTTTTTCTTAGTGTCGTGAAAACCAGAATAATCGGTCCTGCATACGAAGCATTGAAGCATCGAGATTTTAAAGATTGGGTAACTCTAAGGGAATTCCTTGAGGACCAATTCTTAGATAGACGCCCAAGAGTAACGGTTCAGGCCGAGCTCCTGCGTCTCAAACAAAACTCCAGGGAAAGCATCGATGAATTCGCACAAAGGTTAAGTAAACTTTTGTGTGAACTAAATAACGTCACATCCCAGAACGTAACCGACGCGGTAGCAAAAAAGTTTTTATTAGAAGAGAATGAGTTAAATGCAATCAAGACCTTCGAAGACGGCCTGCGAAGTGAACAGTTACGTGTAATTGTTAAGTCCAAAGGCGAGACAACTTTACGTAAACTCGTCCTTTATGCTTCAGAGCATGCAATACGTCTCGAAAATTTTGCAAAGCCCAGTGAAACAAACAAGTCAATTCCAACTTGCGATATTTGTGGTAAAAGAGGCCACACGAAGAACACCTGTTTCCGTAACAAGGTCATCCCATCATTTCAACCTACTGGTCCTCACATAAAGAGGGAAGTTCATCGATTGAACTGCAGTTATTGCAAAAAACCTAATCACCATAGGAGTGAATGTAGAACTCGGATTCAAGACGAAAGAAACAGAAACCAAGAGATATATAGATCTAATAATAATAATCAAACACGAATATTTCCCGCTTCTCGGAATATACATCCGACTCCAGCTAGGCAGGTCAGATGGAATATGTTAATGGATTATGGATCGGAAAACGATCAACCGCGGATGGAGGGCACCGGCGACTCCACCCGTGTAACAAAAGCCGTGATACACCAAAACTCAGAACACTGATTCGAGTTCCAATAATAATTTCGAGAAATGCAATTCTCATTACATTGCCCTTATCAAACTCAAGAAAAAAATACTCCACACTTCTAATAGACACTGGAGCTGAGGTCAGTCTTTATAAACTCAAATTGGTGACAGACTCTACCCCAATATATCAAGACCTCAAGTGCGAAATTACTACTCTTTCCGGGAATAGCCTTAATTCAGTAGGAATTTCATACTGCAATTTAAAAATGCAAAATAATTCTATACAGCACCCATTTCATCTCATTAAGGAAGACATTTTAATCCCCTACGATGGATTACTAGGAAACGATTTTCTAACGCGACACAGATGTGTAATAAGTTACGAAGAAAGCTACTTGGAGCTCAGTATAATCAACGAAACACACAACGGGTGTACTCAGACTGGCAAATTACAACCAGCAAAAATAGCCTCAGAAGGCAAAACAAATTTAAAATTCGCGGAAATTCGAAATTCGGAATGTAAGAATTCAAACGAAAATTTCACTACGCATATAAATGCTGACATTTTGGTTAATACAGACCCTTTTAAGCCCGAATCGGACTCGAGGAAATTACGTTCGGTAAATAGGAATCCAAAGAGAACAGACATCTCAAACCAAATGGTGGATTCCATTGCCTATGTGAACTGTAATTTACAACCTATGTCCAAGACCCAGGATACTACAAGTGGTTTAAACATATCTCTTCCACCAAGATCCCAAAAGGTTGTAGAAATCCCTTTAGAAAAACAAACAAATTTATTTTGTGTGCACAAAGAAATTAAACCCGGAGTATATTTGGGTAATGTTCTAACCAAGCCAAGAAATGGGAAAGTACGAATTCTATTATTAAATTTAAATGAAAATGAAATCACTCTAACTTCGAGCGAAGTAAATCCTGAGTGGGAAGATCCACAGGATTATGATTTACTCCCAATAGGCCCTGATAATACTATCGGCCATGACCGCCTCAAGAAACTAGAGGAAATTATTCATTTAAATCACTGTAATAAGGAAGAAAGGCTATCCGTTCTAGATATATGCCGTCGTTACAATGAAATATTCTTCCTACCAGGAGACAAACTCTCTTGTACTGAGGTTACTTCACACAAGATACCAACGTTATCTGATAAACCTCCTATATACATAAAGCCATATAGACTTCCGGAGTCACAGAGGCAGGAAATAAACCGCCAAATAGACCAGATGCTGGAAGAAGAAATAATAAGCCCCAGTAAAAGCCCCTGGAATTCCCCGCTCCTTCTAGTTCCCAAAAAATCAGATAGTGAAGGGAACAAGAAATGGAGAGTCGTAGTGGATTTCCGAAGGCTTAATGATATAACAATGGGAGATGCTTACCCTCTGCCCAACATAACTGATATATTGGACCAACTCGGAAGATCCAAATATTTCAGTACGTTAGATTTAGCCAATGGGTTCCATCAAATACCCATGGACGAAGAAAGTAAGGAAAAAACGGCATTCAGCACCCCATACGGGCACTATCAATATAACAGAATGCCTTTTGGATTGAAAGGAGCTCCAGCCACCTTCCAAAGGCTTATGAACTCTGTACTTACGGGACTGCAGGGCTTACACTGCTTCGTGTATCTTGACGACATAGTCATTTACGGATACAACTTGAGGGATCATAATAAAAAACTAACTGAAGTTTTCGAAAGACTTCGAGAAAGTAACCTCAAGCTGCAGCCCGAGAAATGTCATTTTCTTCAAAGAGAAATCGCTTATTTGGGACATGTCGTTTGCTCAGATGGCATACATCCTGATCCATCAAAGATCGAAGCCGTAAAAACATATCCTACCCCAAAGAAAGCAAAAGATATCAAAGCATTTCTGGGTTTCGTAGGCTACTATAGGCGATTTATCTCTAACTTTGCAAGAATTGCACAGCCTCTCACTAAGCTACTAAAAAAGGATACTCCCTTCAAATGGGACTCCTTCTGCGAGGAATCCTTCAAAATATTAAAGAAAAATCTCATAACCGCTCCAATCCTCGCATATCCGCAGTTCGATAAAAAATTTTTTATCACTACCGATGCAAGCGATATAGCTTTAGGAGCCGTCCTGTCGCAGCAGGGAATAGATGGAGAACATCCTATATGTTATGCAAGTAGGACCCTAAACCCCGCTGAAACTCGGTACTCTACCATAGAAAAGGAACTGCTCGCCATCGTGTACGCTGTAGAGCAGTTCAGACCTTATGTATATGGCAGAACGTTTACCATTCTAACCGATCACAAGCCCTTAGTCTGGCTAATGAACCTAAAGGACTGCTCCTCCCGACTTATGCGCTGGAGGATACGGCTAGAGGAGTACGATTATGAAATTTCTTATAAGGCAGGAAAGCTCAACAGAAATGCCGATGCACTGAGCCGAATTATACCGGAAAACGAGAGAGAAATTCAAAATAAAGTAGTAAATATGTTGACTAGACAACAAGCAAAGTCTGCGAAGAATGACGAAAGTGACACCGATATCGATGAATGGTTCAATAATTACTTAACGTCAATTCACTCTGAGGAAGATGCCCCCATAATAGAGAACACAAGCCATTTAGCGGATGTTAAAAATGTCAAATACAAATTTTATCTTCTATCAGACAACGATCAGACAGAGATATTGTCTCTTAAGAAGGAAATTCCCCAGTTGGAAAAAAAATTGAAAGAGAAAACTTTTATAATAGAACCAACAAAGAAGTGCACATATGTATTAGCGCTAATTAAACTACCTCTCAAGACGAAATCTGATTCAACGACACTTCTAAAAGCCTGCAGAAAAATACAGGATTTTCATACCCAACAAAAACTTAAGGAAATGCACATATATATTTCACATACAGACTCAAACACCCTTTCTGAGATAAAAACTGTACTCAGGCATACATTTCAAACAGTCAACATAACAATATATCTATCCGAGGTATTAACTCTGACAAACCCCAAAGATATTACGGATGTCCTAAAAACTTATCATGAGTCCCCTTTTGGTGGACACCAGGGAATAGAAAGGACCATAAAACGGATTCGGAAATCCTATAACTGGGCAAGCTTGCGGAGGGACGTTGAAGAATTTATAAAAAAATGCCCCTCATGCCAGACCAATAAGTTAACACGGAATACAAAGATCCCTATGAAAATAACGACAACCAGTTCAAGGCCATTCGAAAAAATTTTTCTGGACATAGTTGGTCCTCTTCCTATTAGTCATAATGGAAACAAATATTTGCTCACCTTCCAAGACGATCTTACCAAGTATTCTGATGCCATCCCTTTGGCAAGTATAGAAGCACGAGTCGTCGCAGAAGCCTACATTACAAAAATAATCTGCCGACATGGTGTGCCAGACTCTATCTTAACAGATCAAGGTTCGAATTTCATGAGCGAGATGTTTTCAAATTATTGAAGATCAAAAAACTTCAAACTACACCTTATCACCCCCAAAGCAACGGAGCTCTGGAACGATCCCACAGAACCCTCGCTGAATATTTGCGACACTACGTCAACAGAGACGTATCAACTTGGGATTCTTGGATACCCTATTCTATGTTCGTATATAATACGACACCACATTCAAGTACCAACTACACTCCACACGAGCTTCTCTATGGTTTCGCAGCTACCATTCCATCACCACTGAAGTCCGAACCAAAAACCTGTTATAATTATGAGAACTATGCAAATGAGTTAAAGGCCCGGCTACAGCACGGCTACAGGATAGCTAAAGAAACTCTTCTCAGTCAAAAGGAAAAGAGCAAATCCAATTATGACAAATATTCAAAACCAAAAACTTTCAGTATCGGAGAAAAAGTGCTCTTAAAAAACTACGCTCGTAAGAACAAATTCGATCCTCTTTGGTCCGGCCCTTACGAGATAATACAAATAAATTCTAGTGAAAACACGACAATCAAAGTTAAAAATAAAAATAAAACAGTGCATAACAACAATCTTAAGGCATTTATTGACTGAATAAACAAAGAAAAACATATTGCAGGTCAATAATATTCATCCTCCTCACCATTATTGGGAGCGTATCCATGGTATGTGCAGAAGACCCCGTGACAATTACGAAGCTTAACACTAACTCCGGCATCTACTTCGAAGAAGTGGGAGACGTTGGGCTATACAGCTATGAATGGAAAGCCATTGTCTACTTCGATTTAAAAAACTTGCTGTATGAAACCACACTTCTACAGAAATATGCGTCACATATTTCCACACTTTGTGATAATATAGGCTCACAGGTGGAAGAGCTAAGATACTGTCAAGGAGTAGCGCAAATTATTAATACAACAATGTCTGATATTGGGCTCAGGGAACAATTGCTAAAACCAGGTAACACGCGAACAAAAAGAGGGCTATTTAACGCTATAGGGAGTGTAAGCAAAACCTTATTTGGAACGTTAGATGAGAACGATGCAAAGAATTATGAGGAAAAGATAAATAATTTAACTTATAACAATAATTACCTATTAGACCTTATCAAAAACCAAACCCTTATTTTGGAAAGCACAACAAACGTCTTTAATAAAACTAGATTTAACATCAAAAACCAGGTCGATCACATCGAGGAAAAACTAAAAAGGTTTAGGGACACCCTAGTTACATTCAATAAAGAGGTTGACACACATAGGGTAGTAATCGAATGGGAGACTTTAGTCTCTCATGTCACTCTCGTTCTAATGCGTCACCAATACACACTTAACCACCTCGTGGACCTATTAATAGACGTTAGACACGGCAAACTGCATCCTTCCATAATTACACCTATCCAAATCAAACAGTTGCTCCTTGATATACAAGACAATTTACCTCCAAATACTATTTTGCCAATTTCCCAAACTGAAAATCAAATTGTACAACTTTACCAAATTAGCCATGTCAGTACAGCAACTATAAATAATAAAATTATTTTTGAAATTAAAATACCACTCCCATCTACTACTAGCTACCAACTATTTAAAGTCATACCATTGCCAATTCCCAATACAAAACAACATATATTTAATTATATTCAACCATCAGTAGAGTATCTGCTCATTGATCTTAGCCGTGAACACTATTACCCTCTCAACAAACTCGATTTGAGTAATTGTGTGACCAATAATCTTGCTGACTATCTTTGCCGTATAATACACCCTATATTTAACTCACGCTCAACCCAAAGTCTGTGCGAAGTAAAACTTCTTCAACATGTAACTAAAATACCTCAAGATTGCGATATTCGCAGTTTGCCCGCGACAAACTATTGGATACAGTTATCACAACCGAACCATTGGCTTTTTGTTCTCAACGCACAAAACACCCTCGATGCCATATGCGCAAATACAGTCACTCCAATACATATCAACGGAAGCGGTATATTAAAAATAACGCCAGGTTGTTATATTAGGTCTAAAGAATTAACTCTTGAATCACACAATACCCAGACATCTCATACAAATAGCTTCTACCTACCCTCTATAAATATTTCGCAAAATATATCGGTCATCCCTGACCTAAATCAACATCTCATAACAAATGAATACCCAACACAAGTGCTGAAATACCATAATGACAACGACCTCAAAGCAATAAGCGAAGCTCTCGCAAAACAAAAGCAATATGAGAAGCAGGGATTCCCCATGCCCACAAAACATGACGTACATCAATACACGATAAGCTATATTACCGTGGCAGCAATTATTGCCCTTACAATTATGATATTATGGAAGAAACTGACGTGTAATTGTCTAAAGAAAACAAAAAACTCACTAGATATGAAACCTGAACCTTTTCCCGGCTCTAGCCAACCACTTAAATTAACATTGGAAAGAAAAACGAGTAAGAGCACTGGGACAGATAAGCCGTAATGTAAACAACGTTACATATATATATATTCATATTATTAAATTTACGTACATATCTATATATCTAGCTATTTGAAATAAAAAAAAAAACAAACAAAAAAAAAAGAGGTAGAAGAAAGCCCGATTTTTCATACATATATATTCATATTATCATACTTACATACATTTATATATCATAGCGATAATTTTCGATTTAATTAAATGGTATTAGAAGAAAAAAAAAACAACAGAAAATTTTTTACGTAAACCTTATTATTGTTTGTTGATTTAATTTACTATAGTTAGTTTAAAATATAAATATATTATTAGTCATTTCAATACTTACTCTAAAAAAAAAAAAAAAATGTACAATGTAATAGAATACATCAGCTGAATTTTGCGGATTCTTCCTCTAATCCGTAACACAAGTACCATTCATTTAATTTTATTCCTTTTATTCTTGGCAACGAAAGTTCATTCACAGAATGCAACTTTCTTTTCTAAGGGGGATGGTGTTGTAAGCGCTCGCTATACGCGTCACCTTACACCCTAGTTACTTCACGTGACATCATTAACATCCCTCGTTGGCGTTATCTGTTAATTACCCTGAAATTCAAAACATTTTCATCTCACTAGCATTAAAATCCTAAAACATGCATCGCACTAGCATGAAACCAATAAATTTCTTTCCTAAATTATCTTGGTTACTTTTTCTCACAAAATTTCTCCAAAGCAAATGCTAGTATCTCGGATTTCACCTTCTAAATTATTTACGCCAACGTAAACAATTTCCTCGCGATGAGTTTAAAGTACTTGAACGCATATGAATTATGCGATTTTAAAATATTTTTGTCACGAAAACCAATAATGCCGACGCAAGCGATTTACGTTTTTTGTGATGAGTTCAAAGTACTTGAACTCATACGATTTAATCACTTTTCCCCTTAAATCGATTCTTGCTGAGAATAGCATCTTTTTCACTTATCGAAGAAATTGATTGGTCGATAGATTTTTACTTTGAATTTTTCAATAAATCGATGGAGGGAGAACTTAAATAAATTCAGTTGATGTTGCTAGGAACAAGCAGAGTTTTCCTAACTTTTGAAGTGATCTGAAGAGTCCCCCTACCAGAGGTAAGGCCTTCAGATCTCTAGAAAAAGAAAATCAAAAAGTTAAATAAAAGTTTGTTATATTAAGTGTACAAAGTTGATTAATAAAGTTCATACATAGTGTACAAAAGTTACAAAAGTGTTTAAACAAATAAAATTGGGACTGGTGATCTTCTCTGTAGAAAGCACTCCCCAGTCCTTGGGTATTTCATAAAAACCCAGAACAGTGTTTCCGCAATATTAATGTATTTTAAGTATTCGTGGCATGACACAATCCTTACAGCACAAAACAAAACGAGGAAGTGATGATATACTTCAGCGGAAAGAAAATCTTTTAATATTACAGGTCCAAGGCACAATATAAAAGTTCGGTATTCAGTACCTTTCCATACTTTCAGAAACTGCAATCTTTTTATCGCTCGGTGAATTTCAATTGGTTTAGACCTATTATATTCTTCAAGCTGATCTGAAATCAAATCAATGTCCTTTGCCGATAATTTTGTACAAAAGTTGTAGCTACCATTAACCCAGCCGTAAAGGCATTTTCTCATTAAACCTACAAACCCATACAAATTTAATAAAAACCACGGATAACGGAAACTTATGCCCACCGAGATCAATTAAATGGAGTGAATTAGCTATGCTAACATTTTCTATCATGTCAATAGGGAGCTCTGTGATAGGTGTGTTTTCCTTATGAAGTTCTTGATCTACTTTATGTCTAAAAGAATAATCCGTCCTACTGGCGCAGCCTGTTCTTGGGAAACTCTTATGTCTCCCAACCTTGTCATATTCTCCCACTACAGTACATTCAATACAACCGTGATACGAATTAAATCCAACCATACCTTTGATTTTACTTACACTCAATAAAATTAATAGAGAAGTAAAAAACTTGTGCTACCTTTTATAAAATTTCTTACAGAAGTGTCGCATACAAAAAATTTCATTTCAACATCCATAAGTTTTCCATTAGTATCAATTCCGCGAACTGAAAGTATTTTTAGTTCGTCCATAAAGCAAGATAGGAATTGTTGAAGAGGTGGTTTACCCAATCCACAGTATATAGCAGCGGCCATGGGATGAATGATCCTTATTTCGTTAATAAAAAATAAAATAGGCCACAGTTCAATATTGGAATTTTCAATTGGTGGGAGTCCATCAATATTAAATACTAAAGTTATCCCCTTTAGGCATTGCAAGTAGCAAAAGATGTTTTCAGATTATTTCTTATGCTGCTATACCAATAATTGCCTTTTCCCATTGGCACAATATTAATCTTATTATGTGTTTTAAGCAATGTTCTGCTATCCTTAGGTAGTAATACTTCATTCCCAGTGTTTAATACATTTAATAATCCATTGGTGGCAGTATGAGGGATTTTATATTCAATAGTGGAGAATTGAAGAATTTTAAGAATTTTTATTTTTAACGATTCCAAATCAAATTATAAATACAAGAAGAAAAAAAGAAAAAAAGAAAAAAGTGAGACGGTTGTTTTTTCTTCTTGTATTTATAATTTGATTTGGAATCGTTAAAAATAAAAATTCTTAAAATTCTTCAATTCTCCATCATTGACCGATTCTAAAAGTGTAGGTTCGATTCCAGTCCGGAATAAAAAAAAAAAAAATTATATTCAATAGCCCACTTTCTGAAACCTTCAAATAGACATAAATCTTTGTTTAATATATTTTGCCTCCCGCTTTCATGGCAAATATTGTTATCAGTTTCATCGAAAATTTCGTTGTCAGTTTCATTATCCGGTTGATCACAATCGCGTTCTGAATAGCTCTGCGCATTACATTGACATTCATCCCGACATATTTCGATGCTTTCTTTTTCGGTATTTCTGGCAACTTTAGTAAGTTCACGCTTTACTATTTATTCTATAAAATCTAGTGGAGTATCTGAACAGCATTTTTCTTGTACTTCATTTTCACTTACGACATCTTGAGTTTTCGATGGAAAACAAATTTCTCTTTTTACACTTGAACTACTTTCCACTATTAAACTTTACATCAATCACCCAAATAGACGCGTGTAATAATGTAATGTTAATGAATGTTCCTATATTGCAACAAGATCGTACCACTTAATTTGTAGTAACACGCCTCAAAGTTGTCTACACTATAACGTCTCGCGTGAGAATTTCTTCTACCAAGAGAGTCATAAAGTACCAATTGAAGGTGACACAAGCTATGTCGCCACTAAAAAGGCCACTATGAATACTTCTACTATAAAGTAGCAGAGAATAGTTGTTGGAACGTCATTGCCTCCTCCGCGAGGTAGAAGCCTTAAAGTAGAGAAATAAATGTCCCTGGGATGATTTGAAAACCTCTTGAGCAGCTTGTTTCCCGCGGAAATGCCAAATGGCTTACGGAAGTGGCGTTTTGGTTCCAAATACTATAGAATATGTTTGTGTTATATGGTACTTGAGGGCTTAAATAAAAACAAGTGATGTTAACTTAAACTTATATGTTTATTAACTTCAAGTGATGAGTACGTCCTAGTGTCAGATCTGAAGCACGACTGACTGCGATCTCATATATCATTGGTGATCACATTAGTCCTATCTATATATGTATATACATGTGTCGTGACTATGGGTAATATTTGTTAGCATCTGCGTTATTACACCTAGGCTAATTTACATATACAAAAGTGTTAACAAGTTGGCCATCTATACTGAAATTAGTATTTTAGCCACTGCAACGTTATAGAAACTTTCTTTATGTCCCAGTCCACCATAACTTAGTTCCTGCCGGCTTAAGTGCTGCTTGGTTAATACTACCGATTTAGAATATTTGGAAGAGGAGTTTATGACCAGCATAGCAATATTAGGTCCATCACAGTAGTGAACGACGAGCAGGGCTTTATCTTTAAAGAAGGAAAGAGGTAGTCCTTCACGGAAAAAAATTTATAGCTGCAAGCGTTACTTTTTATATAGAAATTCTCCAATATTTACAGGGGAATAGATAGTTGGTGGTAAAAATGGCTATACTTAAATAGGGGAGCACATTATTGCAAGCTTGCCTACTATTTTCGCTAAACTAGCATAAAATATAGGAAAATAAGTTATGGAAGGGTGGAATGAGCTATGAAACATAGGATAGTAAACCATTGCAATTTTGCTAACGTAGCTTTGAAATATAGAAGAGGAACATTGCTAATTTGGCTATGCATTTTCTGTAAAGACTATGAAACAATGGAACATAAGCCATTTGAAACATAAACGATTTGCTTATGTGTGTAGACAAATTACCTATGATTTTGTGTCCAATTCAGCTTGTGTACAGAGCAACGATATCTCTAATTTTATAGCATTTTATGCATACAAGTATTACTTATTCAGATACTTGCTGCAAACTGAATCTAAATTTAAATTGAACAATAACAAATCAAGCATATGATATGAAAACCTGGTCCTTGCAATAACTATACATAAGCATGTAGGACATTATAATGTTATAAAGCTTTGTTATTTTAGTATACACGACTTTCAAAGTAGCATAACTATTTAAAAGGAAACAATTCGACCTCAGTTTATTAATGTAGGTAATGCTTAATATCCTAATAAATACAGAAATTTGCAAGGCACAAATAAACACAAGAGTTTTGGAAAAACATAAAGCAGATACCTAATTTTAATAAACATTTATTAGAAACAAATTAGTGTATACAGTTATTTGAATGTTTGGTTATATGTGATTTTATGATTTTTTTAAATAATAAATAATCCATTTTCTTTATAAATGTACATAAATGCCATTTTTCAATTCATGAATATCAATTCTTCTGTTTTTTCAACTGAATAGGATTGTTGATGGTGATCATAATATAAATGTTTAAAAAGAAAAAGCATTTATTATCAGAGCTTTGGCATATAATTTTAATTTTTCAGAATATGGGAAAATTATCTGTGAGCTTTAATTGATTAATAAAACATAGAAAAATAAGTAGAATATTCAGCCAAATCTAAAGTATAGGGTGGTCAATCAGTTTTTATAAGTTTCCATATGTAAACAAAATGATTTTTAATATGATCTTTAAAAAGTTTTAAACAAGAAAAACGTGGGCTAGTGTCACATGAATTGTACATAAATATATCCTCAAAGATGTGAATTTAAATGAAGATTATATGATTGTAATTCTCCTAATTTCAGCTGACATTTGAAGCAATCCATATTTCTTGTACGAATAATTCCGGACAATAAAAATTTCAGATTTAAGAAAATACAAAATCATGTTTAGATTTCAAGAATAATTCTAACGTACCTTAAACAATTAAAGGAACGGTTAATTGTGTAATATATGTACATATAAGTGAAAATGTTTAGTATTTGTCGAAGCAGTGTTACTGCTGATTTACATAGTATAAATACTCGTATACATACATACATATAGTTAATGGTTCAAACGCGGTTATAAACGAAAAAAAAAGGGAATAAAAATAAAACTCACAGCAATTAAATGTTTGGAAGTGCACCTAACTCAATTTATTTGAGTTAATTCCAATTTTAATTAGTATTACAGATACTATCTACTTACTAATAGAAAAATTACGTTTATCGCCGACGAAATTAAAAGAAAGACTGCCTCTCTGGCTTTAACTAAGCTTTAATCAAGCTTTTTCTGCATTTTAGGAAAACTTGTCTATTCCTGGCGACCATCCTTTAGTTGAACCTGCACCTTTCTTTGTCCCTTTTTACAGCATGTTAATAAGTATACGCTAAGATAAGATTTGTGGTTAGGTTTACATGCCATCTTTGATTATTGTTGAGTTTGATCTCCTCCCGATGGTTCATGTTATTGGTGTGTTTGAAATAAAGCTTCTGCAAGTCAAATTCGTTTACGAATTGTTCGATGCTAATGTTCCTCTCCACTTTTGGTAAGACTTGGCTGCGATAAACTTATCTACGTTAGTACATAATTCTAATGAATCATTTATATTAGGAATCCTTTTAATAATTGTATGAACCTTTTACAAAGTTGGGTATTGATAACAAAAAAACGATTACATCTTTTTTAAATAAAACACAGTTTTTTATGTAAGGTAAAATTTCTATGGTAATATTATTATACCTTATTTCTTCCTCTGTAAAAATACCTCTAGGTAAAATTTCTAACTTACTTGCCAATATTATTTCCTTAATGTTTGAGAATTGTTTTGATAGAATATTGATGTTTTCGTTGATTTCGGTTGTGATTATAAAGAATTGCAATTCCTGATCAATTATGTCAACACGGTTTTATTTTCCTGCACTACGTTAATGTGTTTTGTCACGTTCTCTATCTGGTCTGAAAGTTGTTTATTGATCGAAACTTTGTCGTTTAAATTTGTTATAATATTGCTATTTTGTTCTATAATTTTATAATACTTTTGGATTTCTTCACGATCGTTGGTATCAATTACACCAGTCAAATAGCGAAGGCCTTTACCTACAATGTTGAGGAGCTCTCGTTTGCTCACGTGATGTGGAATAATGTTGTTGAGATCTTCCTTTAAATGCTTGAGATTATAAAGAAACGTTGCTCGTATTTGGGTTTTATACTTGACTCTATTTTGTTAATGCTGTCCGGATATTGGCCCAGATCTATTATGTGCATAATTCTTTTATAGTTCTCGATCGACTTGTATAATTCGATATTTTCATATATCAGCCATAGAATCTTATCCTACTCTAAAAGCTCTCAGTTTGTAATTTTGGGTGATTTTAATTTGCCATACTTACAGTGGGAATGTTGTGTTGATGGAAAGGGTATGATGTTCAATAACGCTTTTAGTAGTATAGCTCTTTTTTTACTCAATACTATGTCCATGTGTACTCTAAGGCAATATAATAACCAGTTTAGTCATAACAATAGACTACTCGACTTGATACTAACCGACCTCCCCCGTTACAATATTGAAATATCCCCATCATTATCCCCCTTATCTAAGATTGATTCCCATCATCCTACTATTGACATATCTCTCTCCATATCAGTTGAGAAAATTTCACATAATAATATTAATAAACAGTTTGATTTCAAGCGAGGTGATTATAATAGTTTAAATACTTATTTAGAGGAAATAAATTTCTCTATTTTATTCAACTTAGACATCGAGCAGTCTTTAAATGATTTTTACCGAAATTTAAATAATGGCATCCATAATTTTGTACCAGAGGTTAAACAGAGAAATAAACGTTACCCGCACTGGTTCTCCAAACGGCTAGTACTTACTCTCAATATTAAAGAGAAATTTCGTCGTGTTTGTAAATAAGTACGTAACCCTGAAACTTACAGCACGTTCTCCTACCTTAGAAGAATTTTCAAGAAAATGTTGCATGATTGCTACAGTAAATTAATTAATACTACTGAAAGTTCACTAAGTGATAACGCCAAAGCATTCTGGGCTTTCTGCAAAAATTTAAAGAAATCGAACACTTATCCAAATGAAATGGTCTATAATGATGTGGTATCACGGTCCCCCAGTCAATCATGTGAAATGTTTTCTCGTCATTTTAAATCAGTTTATAATGCTGGTGATCTTTCAGCTGGACTAAATATCTTGTGAGGAAATTATCAAGGTTCTATATCAACTAGACATAAATAAGAATCCTAGTTTTGATGGAATTTTAAACTTGTTCTATAAAAAATGCTCCCGCACATTAGCTCAGCCATTATTGGATCTGTTCAATATGTCTATTGCCCAAAATACTTTTACTTCCATATTGAAGCAATGCTTTGTTACACCTATTTTCAAGTCAGCAGACCCAAGAAAAATTATTAATGGTCGTCCTGTTTTCACTTCCAATAGCCTGGCATTGATATTTGAGAAAATTATTTATAATCAACTACTCCCTCTAACGAAAGCACTTATCTCGGAGAGTCAGCACGGTTTTTCCCAGTTCGTTCCATAGTTACATAGCTTTCCATAGCTTTCTTTACAGATTTTGTGGCCTTCTCTCTTGACCAAGGTAAGCAAATTGACTGTGTCACAGAATAGTTTTGGTCAAGATGGCTCGTCTGGGGTTTCACACGAATACTATATCTTGGTTTTCCTCTTATCTTTTCGGTAGGGATTGTTTAGTTGCCTTCAGTGGTTATAACTTTAACCCGTACGAACAGATTTCAGGTGTTCCGCAGGGAACGGTACTTGGTCCATACATCTTCCTGTTATATATTAATGACTTGCCAGAGTTTATCAACTCAAATTGCTTATTGTATGCTGATGATGCTAAGATATTTCGGATTATAGATTCCGTCGATGATTGTCTCTTCCTACAAGAGGACTGACTTACACACCCTTCATAGCTGGTGCGCTGATAATAATTTTGAAACTAACACTTCTAAATGAAATGTTATCACGTTTTGTCGTAAAAGCTCTCCTATTTTACTCGAATATAATCTTATTAATACACCTTTAGGCCGTGTGGATGTTGTTAAGAACTTGGGCGTGCTGTTTGACTTGAAATTGCTCTTTAGATGCCATTTAAATCACATAACCTCGAGGGCTTTTCGATTGATGGGTTTTATATTTCGAACTTTGTAAGTCATTTTCGTCTCCGTCTTCTTTCATTATATTATTCAATTCCCTTGTAAAAAGTATTTTGGAATACGCCTCTCAAGTTTGGAATACCTTTTACTTAACATATTCCAATAAGCAGTTCAGAGGAAATTCACGCGAATCTTGATTTTCAAGTTTGAACATTCTTGCATCGAGTATGGCATCAGACTAGCAAGATTTGACCTAATGTCCCTTGAAAGCCGAATACTGTATTTGGATGCAATATTTCTCTTAAAACTGGTTAATGATTACATCGATTGTCCGCAACTATTATCTAAACTAAAGTTTAATGTCGCTCTCAGGACCCTAAGGCAGCAAGATTTGTTTTACTTACCTACACACAGAGTTAATCTAATAGAAAAGTCACCATTATTTAGACTCCAGAAATCTTATAATAGTAGATTTTCTGATATAGTCCTATTCGGTAATAGCTCTCTGACATTCAAAAGAAGTATTTTAACTAAGACCAAACAGCCCAGTTAATGTAAATCCTTCATATCTTTCTCTTTCTCTTTGTTAAACTGCTTATTGCCCTTTTTTGCACTATTAGAGTTTCAATGACTGTCATGTAATCTTCTGGTATAATTAAAATTAGACGCAGAGCATAGATTTGAATATTATCGTTTCCGTTAGTTCTTAATTTTTCCGTTTGAATATTTGCTTGTATGTAATATTTTCTTTTAGTTTTAAGTGTATTGAATTCATATTTCATAAGTAGTTGTAGTTCTATTTAATCCTAACAGTATTGCTTATTTTGAATTTAGTTTTATATACTGTTTATATTATAGCTTTTTAGTAGCACCACGAATTAATAACTGTGTACAAATTCATTACAATTACCGTAGAATATAATAGGATTTATAATCTGTAATCTATTGTAGGAACCGGCAATTTAAATAAATAAATCATCTTAAGTTCTGAATTGTGAATTAGAATATATCCGTTTCCAGAGTGTATCTCGTTGATTTCTAATAACGGTTGTGCGGAGGCATGAGGTGATATCAATATGAGTAAAAGAAAAATGATTCCTAAAAAGAGGATTATGTTAGTTTTGGTATTTCAGCTTTCTTCTGAATTGGTTAATGTAGCGAGGTAGGGTTTCTTTATTAATTTTAAAATATTCTTCATCTGATTCTCTAATATTGACTTTTTCTTTATAGGAATGAAGTTTCGTAACTCGGTTAAGTTTAAGGAAATCTGAAGGTTTGGCTTGGCGTCTTCCAGACTTAAGTCTTTTTATTGTTTTCTCCTTTTTTCTAAGAAGCATTTGGTATATTGAGGGGAATTCTTCAGGGGTGATTTTTCCATTTAGGAAGTCTTTGGGTCTTTTTCCAGTAGCAGAATGAGTCGTTTCGTTATAGACTTGGAGTCTTTTGATTATCGGATCCTCGTCTTATTGCGGTCCTTGCTCTTTTTCGATGACACACAATATCCTGATTGAGTGTGTTGTCAAATTACTCTATATCAGCGTTACTAGTATGGTTGTTCGGGGTAATGAAGTGGATATCTATCCCTTCCGGTTTCAGAAAATTTATGAAGTTTAAACTATTAAATCCTTTTCCTGATCTGTGATGATCTTTTTTGGTTTCCCAAATGAAGCGATATATTGAATGGCAGCATTTTTTAAGTCTGGCCAACTCATAGATTTTAAGGGTATAATTTAGGCGTGTTTCGTAGATTTATCAATGATTGTTAAGTATGGATTTCTTTTACTTTTAAACCAAATGTCCATTTGGACTATGTCTAGAGGTCTACTTGGGGTTTCCGTAGTTTTAAATGGGAGTTTAAGGGGGTGTCTTTCGTATTTGGCGATGTCATAAATGTGGCAATTATTCATTATTTCTCTTTAACTCGAAGTATACGTCGTTAATCCCTCTGTGGTTTGTTTTATTGTGTTGATCCAATATTAGTTCATGGAGCTCATGTCGGTCTTTAATATCCTAGAGTATGAAGGAACATTTGTTCAACTTTAGTAATTTGTTCTTTGAGAAATGCTTTAAATAAATGTAAATGTTAATATATTCAATCATAACCCCTACTAATGCTTTGCATGGAACGTGGTCTTTTAGGACATGAATGTAATAATCTTCGTTGAGAGCCGTATGTGTGAATGTTTTTGTGGTTCGACTGTGAATTGACTGAGGAGCCCTTTTCTATGATAATCTGGGTTTTATAAAAATTTAGAGGCGATTCGGTTATTTTAATATATTCGGAATTGTCTTCGTCCAGCTGAGTGCATTGTTGCGTCCGTTGAGCGGATATCGTCCATCTCTTCCCCGTTTGTGTGTATTTCTACTCTAGACAATGCATCATTGACTTCGTTCTCCTTACCGTTAAGGTATTCAATATCAAAGTTGAATTCTTCCAATTTAATCTTTCACCTTGCAGTTTGAAATTGCGTTCCTTAAGATTGTGATAGCGGCTTATGGCCAGTCCTGATAGCAAACTTTCTGCCGTAAACATATGGGCGAAAGTATTTAACTGCTCACACTATCGTTGTTAATGTCTATACGTTTATTGTTTTTTGAGGCCAGCCATTCCCTTTAACTCGTACACGAATTTGTCTATTTATATATTTCTTTACTATTTTCGACACTCTCGTAGACCCACTTTTCGCTATCAAAGGGAGCTGAAATTTGGTACACAGGTTCATGTCGCGTGACAATTGGATATGAATATATTGAACCGGAAATATCCATGGAAAACCCGGAAAATCGGGAAAAATAATTTGAAAATTTGGTACAAATTTGATTAGTGATAAATCCGTTTCAGGAAAAATGCAGAGTTTTCCGATTTTTCCGAAAAATTTTCCGGAATTTTCCGACTTTTCCGGAAAAATTTCCGGTAAAAAAGTTTTTTAAATTATGCAGGATCAAGTTCCCTATCAACTGGCATCATTACTTTCTCTCCGACAACGGTGAAAACTTGCATAAAAAATCGAGGAAAATTCATGTAAAACGCTATTCCGGAGTTTTTCCGACCAAGGAAGCGTTTGAGCGTTTTGCAACCTAAGACAAAGTTGTAGAGCGAAATGAGTTGCATAAAGTTGCTTTTGTGGAAAACTCCATGGAAAACCCGGAAAAGCGGGAAAATCATCGGAAAAATTTTCATCGATATAATTAGTGATAAATCTGTTTCAGGAAAAATGCAGAATTTTCCAATTGAGTTAACGTGAAAAAGGCAGAAAATAAAATAAGTTAAAAACGAGTTTTCAAACAAAACTGAGGCCAAGTCGCATGAAAAAGTAGAAAAGAAACTTTTCTTCACACACAGAGGTGGACTCAGGTTTTATTCGCTGACAATCACCGATATATTTCAGTATGATCAATCAGAGGTAATAAGTGATTTGATTCATAAAGAGAAAGAATATTCAAGAGAAATGTCCCAATCAAAACATCTGAGTCCACCTCTGTGTGTGAAGAAAAGTTTATTTTCTATAATGTAAGGTGTTATAAATTTTAAGCAAATTTAAATAATTTTAAAAAACACTTGGCAATTTATGTTTCACTTTATAAATGTATTTGTCATTTTATTAAAAAAACAAAAAACAAAAAAGTAAAGCCGACGCGTTTCGTTCGATCAGAACATTATCAAGGCTAAACGACTACTAATTATCAATTTTGATTGTGCTGGCTAGATGCTCTGAGAGCTAATTTTAACAATAACAGGGTCTAGCAGAGGGCTTCTGTTACTGAAATCAATTTGGTCATTAACTAGAAAAGTACCATTCTTCTGTTGCTTTCTGATTTCATAGATTTCGTACTTGTCTAATATTTTTTCACCTTTTAAGCAATTCACCAGTTCCATGTCGTTTAAATTAGCTGAATGTTTATTATCGCGTAGATGTTTTGCAAAGCCAGAGTTCGGGTTATTGGATTTACTAGATTTTATGTGCTCAGAAAATCTTGTCTTAAGAGATCTTTTAGTCTTCCCTATATAAACAGCGTGGCAATCATTGCAGTTAAGCTTATAGACTCCACTTTTATCCACTGTATCAATTTTAGGTTTTATCTTATTATTGGATAGCAAATTTTTAAGGCTGGTATTATATTAGCGTCTTGAATTTATTAGATAAACCTTATATATGTGGAATTTTCTTATATATGACATCTAGGCTATTACCCCGCACTGAAGGGTAAATGGAATCGACAACTTGATTGAACGATTTTTTCTTTAGAATACAGATAATTGTACTCTCTTTATATCCATTATTTATTGCTACAGTCAAGATGGTGGACAATTCTTTATTAAAATCAGTTACACTAAGAGGAGCTTTTATCTGTCAATCATACAGTGAAAAGATGCCATTTTTGTATTCCAAGGATGACAAGATTTACTTGGAATTACCGTGTCAGAAAATGTTTGTTTTCTAAAAATATTGTAACATAATTTGTTATTGTCTATTTTAAGCGTCAAATCTAAGAAATTGATTTTATTATTACCTACTTCTAAAGTTAATAAAATATTTTTGTCTAATTTATTTAAAGTTTTACTCACAAAATTTTCAAGTTGTCGTTTTCTACTTTTTCATGCGACTTGGCCAAAGTTTTGTTTGAAAACTCGTTTTTTACTTATTTTATTAAGTATGCTGTCATCGGCTTCGCAATTTTCTCAAAATCTTTAATAAATTTGTGATAGTATCCAACGAAGCCTAAAAAAGATTTTATTTGTTTTGAAGTTTTCAGGATTGAAAATTTGCTGATTGCCTCGATTTTGTTGGGGTTGGGTTTTATTCCTTTGGTTGTGATAATATGACCAAGAAACCATGATTTTTATTTCAGAAAATCGTTCTTATCAAGCTGTATTTTTAGGATTGCATCTTGCAGTTCCTTTAAAATTGTCTGTAAAGAAACGAAGTGCTCCTCCTGATTGGTGCTGAAAATTGCGTTGTCTTCTAGGTGGACGTAACAGATTTTCCCAACGAATTGCTTCAAGACGGAATCCATTAGTCGCTTGGAAGTGGCAGGAGCATTCTTTAAACAGAATGACATCCTGACAAATTCATAGTGTCCACTATCGGTATTAAATGCTGTCTTTTTGATATCTTCCCTTTCTATCTCAATCTGGTGGAAGCCCAAGCGTCGTGAAATACATTGCTCGACCTAGTTTATCCAAAATATCTTCCATATTTGGGATGGGATATTTGTCATCAATTGTGACGTTATTAAGCATCCGGTAGTCGATAACAATGCACCAGTTTTGCTTTCCTGAAGCATCTTATTGTTTTGGAACCACCCATATGGGTGCCGAATATGGGAAGTTGCTTGGTCTAATAATACCCTGATTTAGCACAATGTCGATTTGTTCATGAACTTCTTGGCGGTGAACTTCTGGATTGGAATTTCATTCGTGGTTTTGATTTTGTGTTTTATTTCGTGAGTAAGGGATGAGTTCTTTATTGAATGCCTCTTCGAACTTCTTTACGATTTTCGGAAGCTCGGTCTTTGTTTTTGAGTCTAAGTGATCACATCTGAGTACCTTTTCGTCGAGAAATAGTTCATTATTGGAATGTATCCAAATCTTTTAGAGAGACGGGGATTTGGTATTCTCTTTCCTCATCTGCGCTGCAGAAGAGTGGAATTTAGTTTCCTGTATTTACTCTTAGGACTTTATCTTTGTAGCTAATTTCTGCTTGAAGGACAAGCAATATGTTATTGCCTATCAAACCATCATATTTATCATGGAATTCTATTTCCAAGAACTCAAGTTTTTCTTTAGCATCAAATTCTATAAATGGGTCAATAGTTACCGTAGTTTCGCATGGATAGGTTCCTGTGAGAGTTTTAATGTTCAGGCGGTTGATTTTACTTCAGTAAATACGGTTACAAATATTCGTATTAACTACACTCATAGTTGCTCCAGAATTGACTATGAGCTTCAGGGTCTACGTTTGGTTTGAACTTTTATATAGGGTAATGTTTGCTGTTTTCCACCGAGGCTGTTAAATGAAAAGTTTCGATTTTGGATTACTACGGAATGAACTCGGGAACTTGGGCTTTGGTCAACCTCCATGGGTTTTCCCTTATTATTATTGTAATTATGGCGGGGGATATGACTTTGCCAGGTGATTTGTCATCTATTAAATTGAAGTGACCTATCGTTAAAATTATTTGGATTATGATTATTTTGCCTATAGTTTGTGTTATAATTCCGTTGATCGAGATTACTTTGCCTAAGCCTTGAATTATGATTTTGTTGATTGTAATTCTGTCTGGGATTAGAACTGTTATTATTACTGCTAGTCGGGTGTTGTGTGCTAAATTTTTGGAGATTGCTTTGATCTTCGATACGTACATTTTGACTTCTATGAAAACAACTGAACACAGTTGCTTTCGAATATGATGTCTAGGGCTTCTTCAAAGGTTTTAGATTTCTACTAAATAAAATTTAAAGAATCGATTCAGGAAGTTTGTCTTTGAAAATCGTTAATCCTGCAGCAATATTTGCTTTAATTGTGAGTTCAGAGTTCGACTCATCCTTTACTCTGTTGTTTAGTCTTCTAAGAATACTTTTAATTTAATTATAGGGGTAAACACAATCGGAGACAAAGGCCACGCTTCTCAATTCGTCAAATATTTGTAACGCCGATTTCTTATCACCAAAATTATTAATAAGGATTTGTTTTATTTCGGACCAGAATTAAATCTGATTATTTATTTCAATAATTTCCCTAGCCTTTCCTCGTAATTTACTTTTAATTTTATTGAACAAAAGAATCTGACTATTGCTATCGTACTTTGCAATTTCTACTGTTATATAATCGACTAATTCTACAAAAGTAAACAATTCTTCACCTTTTCCGTTAAATTTGGGTAATCCTTAGATATACTTAAGAGGGTTGATTGATAGTACCAATGGCTCTGGTGGATTATTCGGCGGGGGTTGTAGTGTCAATTTGTTGTTTTCCTTTTTCAATGGCAAACTGTTTGGAAATGGTTCCTCTTGTGAACCTTCTTCCTGTGAGTCTTCCTCTTCGGTTATCGTAAGTGGGTAACGTTGAGCTAGTCGCTTATTTTTCTTTCCACTTTTTTTTCCAGCTAAATTTTCGATTGTGAGAAAATTACAGCACTTTCAGGATTATCGTCAGGCGGGCACTTTAGTTAATGGCAAACACTTTTGTGAAATTCGTGTGAGCTTATTACTGATTTCTAGGTTGTCACTAAATTCACTTTTAATTTCGAAAAATTTATTATTTTTCTTTGGTAAGAAACACTTTCCCAATTTTTCGCACTTTGTTGCTTTTTATGTTATTTGTTTTGCCTTTTGTTCACTCAATGAAAAATCGCGTTTTTTATCCCGTGATCTCTTTAATTGGAATCCTACCGACTGCGCCAGTTAATAGTTCAAATGCCGTTATAAAGGAAAAAAAGTAATAAAAATAAAATTCACAGCAATTAAATGCTTAGAAGTGCACCTAACTGAATTTATTTGAGTTAATTTCAATTTTAGTTACTATTACAGATACTATCTACTTACTACTAGAAAAATTAAGTATATCGCCGGCAAAATTAAAAGAAAGACTGCCTCTCTGGCTTTACCTTTAATCAAGCTTTTTCTGCATTTTAGGGAAACGTGACCGTGCAACGTGAGTTTGAGGAATTTCTGTCGAGACTCTGGGAACTTCCCGTGATGCGGTACGATGCCAGCTAACTTTATGCTGAGGTAACTGTCGTTTTTGTGGGAATATTCTTATAAGTTGTGAACGATGAAGTTTTATGCCGAGATAAACAATTTTGTGTGGGAATTTTGAGGATTTTAGCTGAACGGCGAAGGGTTTTCGTGTGGTGATGTAACTATATATTGCACCCCAGTTAACAATAATAAATGGGCTTACTCTTTGACATCTGCAATAATAATTTTTTGTCGTATGGTGTAAAGATTTCGTATATTCCTAGTTGAACAAAGGTCAAGATTGGTTCGCATGGAGTTGAGGATTTCGCCTCACGTGTCCAAAATATCTAACGTCATATATAAACCGTCATCTGTGATGACGTAACTAGTTGTTAGTTGATCTTAAGATATCGTAAGTTTGTTATTATGTGTTTCTGTATAGTATGTAAGTGATTTTCAAAATATGCATGACGACAGATTTACCTATTTTAATAATAATTGGCTACAATGTGTCACTAATAGCTCTTAATTGCTTTCTCCTTTTGGTTAAATATTCTTGTAAAAAGTTGCCGTCCTGAAAATATTTCTTTAAGCACAAAAGCAAACAAAATTAAAGAACGTTTCATACATTTACGTGAATTATAAAATGTTCACCCATTTCTGTTGTTGTGTATTTGACTCTCTTCGATGATGAACTCCGCTTATTCCATAAGCAGCAGATTTAAGAAGATCAGAGCGCAAAAAAAATGCTGCAATTTCGCTTTTATATGACGGTAAGACTTCTATGTCCTTTAGTTTGCGTTGCCTGGCAATATAGACAAGATTTTCCTGCATACATTTATCCATTTGGCAAATAAATAATTTGTGCAAGCTCCATGAAGGACATCAAAATCGTCAGAGAGAATGTAATAGCCCTTAGGTCCACGTAAAATTTGAAATAATTTCAATTTCGTTGATATTTAAGCTAGTTTTAAAAGTTTTTGCCTGTGCTCATAAGTAGAAGCCCAGTACTCTTTTACTTTCCAAAAATGCTATTATATCAATAACGTTGTTACTGCTACCTGCCGACCTCTCTGTATTGACTGATTGCGAAATTGTTGATGACCTTCTACCATTTTGCTTCAGTTTATTAAAAGTCTCCCATAATTTGCGGATGCGTTTTTTTATTAAATTCTGTTATGTGGGACGAAATAAATATTTTGCGGTTCCGTCGGAAATTTTTTTTCGATTTCCTCTATTAACTCTTCGAATCGCCCTGTAGTTATTATAAATTCTGAGGTGTTGGGACTTCTTTCAAATTCTTTATGTAGGTACTATTAATTTCGCAAGCAGATTACGTTTTTGATTGTGTAGGCAGTTATATTGTGCGTAATGGTTATCAATAATTTTACCATTAGAATATCGTAGATATTCCTGTATATCTGAAGATCCTGGAATTGGCGTTAGATAATTTCCTTTGGGATCCATTCTATCTTCTTCGGATTCGATAAACTCGAATTCAGCGGAATTAGTTAACTGATGGAATAAATATTATTATATTTATGTGAAGAGATCCGTAATATTTAATTTCTTACGTCTTCAATACTATCGAAGGTAGAAATGTTCATAGCAGCTTCTGGTAGGGTTAGAGTACTATTTGATTCAGATAGTGTAGTAGCATTTGATGAAGTCTATTAAATCAGATTAATTATTTGCAACTTTTAATAAATTACAAAACTTATTACCTACTACTATAGATGACACAATAACTAGATATCGCATCGTATACAATAGCCAGAGTATACAGGTTTGAAATGGCTGGTACCAGTGCTGTCGTTTGGAAATACTCAAGAGTAGTATTGTTTGCTGCCAAAGCGGAGTACTTCCAGAAAAAACGGAGTATACGACTAAATAAAAACCGATCATATTAAATAAAAATTTTATAAAAAGTTATTCGTTTTATTATCAGAGGGGAAGCTTGAAAATAACAGAAAAAAAGCAACTCATGTTAAAAAAGCTCAACTCTAAAAAACATTTAGTGGTGAAATACGGACTTTTCTTGCCTTTTTTCGTCGAAGCTGAAGAAGTTTTCCTTTTTTTATGAGATCTTCAAGAATCGAGTAAAAGCTATTACAATCATTGATCTCCTTTTGTAACCGACTTCAAAAAGAGGAAGTTATCCGTTCGACTGATTCTTTTTTTTTTTAAGTTTCCTCATATTTCCGATATTTCCGAACCAACTCAATTTCAGAATTTGGTCACGATCTGACCTTCCTTTGGACATGGAGAATAGAACTCCTCAACAGAGAACAGCATATAAACCTCGATTAATGTAGGTGAAACGTTGTAGATATAAAGTTTTTTTTTTTAATTTTTACAACGAACGTCTGCGAATACATTAACCCATTTCGCCCCCAATGCTTTTTTTGAGACATTCCACTTTTCTTCAAGTACATAAATAACAAACTTTGTACAATAAAAAAAATCTTGGTTGGTAATACTACAATATTTTTGCATGCTGCCCGCTACTTATTTCCTATTATTACGGATATCCCGTTATCAATGTTTATTTCGCAATAAAAAGCAGTCCTTGTGGCGCGTTTTTCAACCCTGGTATATGAAATGCCAGAGGGCATATGAGCTTGGTCATTATTTTATAATGCACAGAAATAATGCTGGTAGAGCAAAATGGGTGAGATACGCATTCAGAATTTTAAAAATTATTTTCAGTTTTTACATTTCCCTCTGTCCATCTGTCTATCCATACGGTCGTGTGTCCATCTGTCCGGCCGTCTATCTGTCCTCATGGAAACTGCATTCTCGAGTTATATTCCACGTGATATAGTTTTAAAAAAAATCCATGTTCGAAATTGGACAAGTCGGAAAACTCTTTCGTAGGGTTGCCATACTTTTTTCACTGTATATTTCGACACTGACCGAGAACTCGTCAGCGGAGAGAGCTGAAATTTTGTGCACGGCGTTTTCATAAAAATACAACTTTAAAAATAGACTAAATCGAAGATTCCTTTTTTGATCTTTTTATACGAACATTGTAGTTTTTTACATATATTGTGAATACGTTTTATCGTACTGAAAAGTTCTTCAGATTATAAAATCCTATAAAATTGGTTATACATAATCATTTTTAGTGTCCAATCAGCCGTTCTAGAAATAAATGTGAAAAATCACTTTATCAATCAAAATTGAATACCGTGCGAAATTACACACAGGCATTCATCTAAGGTATCGTAAGAATTGGTCTAAGACCAATTCTAGTTTTTGTCTTTATTTTGCTTATAATATTAATAATGTTTTTTGCTACAACCACTTCCTCACTTGCGGTATATTTGGAAGACACATAAGGCAACTAGTAACTTTTTCTAAAGCAGAGCACTTTTACATTAAAAATCTAGTATTCTTCAAATAACAGTGACTTCGGTACAAATTCCTGTATTTACACAACACGTCATTCTCCATCTAACGCATCGATATCATTTCGATCAATAAGGTTTGGGAAAAGTGTGATTAAAGGTATTGGAGTTAAACAAATTGGATTCAAATTAAAGTTTTAAATTAAATTCTACAATTCTATGTTCTTTGAGAGAGCATTTACATTTTGCACAAATACTCCGTTGCAGCGACAGCCAACACAATAGCAAAATATTACACAAGTCCAGCGAAACGCAACTGACATTTCACACTTGAAATTTTTTTTCAATAGAAGAATTGTTCTGATATGATTGAACTTGGTATATTACAACGTAGTATCACTACCAAACCATTCTTTCAAGTTCAATCTGTACTGTACCATGCATAATTACTAAACGCATTCCTCTCACCTAGGTGAATAAAAACTTTTTAATAAACTTGGTTTGCTAACAAATAGAGAAGTTTTTAAAATAAAATGAACTCCTTAATACCAAAAACGGAGTACTTTTATAAAAGGAGTAGTACCGGAGTACGCTATTAGGTTTCAGAGTACAAATACTCCGATCGTAGTACAAACGACAGCACTGGCTGGTACATTCCGGAATAGACCACAAAATATTTCAGAGCATGCCGAGAGCAAATCTTGCTGAAACAGTAATTTTATGTACATTCGGTAGATGTTAGCATGGTTAGCACGGTAGATGTGGGAAAATATGAATCACTCGCGTATCATTTCGCATTTTGTGGTCCATTCTGGAATGTACTAGCCACATCAAATCTGTATACCTTGCTCTGGTAAACCATGCGATATATAGCCCGTGTGCCATCGATGCTACTACTTAATTCACACAGTTTTTTATAAGTATATTGATGTTTAAACCATCGTCATGGAAATAGTTTCGATAATTCTATGTTGTGATCTCCATCTATCGGGTTCAACTGAGCAGCTATAACACAGCAGTAAGAACAATACTTCACTTGATCTTTTATTCGTTGCTTTTATTATACGTGTATCTATCTGTCAATTAACAATTCTTTTTATATGTTTGTTTTTACCGCGTACATCCCGTAATTTGATCTCTTTCATCGCATCCAAATAATTGAACTTTCTTAGCTTTTTCTTCTTTCTTTGTTTTCATTTATTTATTACTTGATAAACAAGGTCACCGCTGTGACTAGCCGGTATTCACCTGAATATTTCGCAGTGACGCGCTTTCATAACAACCGAATAATTCTGAGTTTGTTATGAAATTCGATGCACTGCAACTTTTAATAGGGCAATCGTTTAGGCAAGACCTGTTTGCATTTATTGTGTAAGGTCTTGCTTTTCGCCATAGCCCAGAAGCGATGCCAACTAATTCTTGTTTCATATAGATTAATTGATTATTTATATTCACTACAAGAATTGATTGATCTTCTATTCACAACTTCAAAAGATATCACTAACCTCAAATCTGGTAAAGTAATCTTTTCTATACTGCAGCCAAAACAACGAGGACCTGCCTTTGGAATAAATGTTCTTAAGGTCTCGTAACCGAAATTTTCAAAAGATTCTAGATCAAATTCTTTTTCGTTGAAATCAAATCTCGTGTGATAATTTTGACATGCTTTCAAAAATGATTGCACCGCAAGTTTCATAAAAATTTAACTCTTGAAAAATTAACTACAAAAAAAAACTAAAACTGGAACATATCTCTGTCTTTAATTACAAGTAATTGTAGCGAATTGGCTAAAATTTATAGTTTCAAACAAATTTGTTGTGGAATGGTATATTTTCCTAAAACGAGTAGCTATGTAATGTATGCAGAAGGCAATGCTCGAAAACACTAACGGGAACGAAATTTTGTCGAAATAACTTTTGTGCTAATTGGCGATAATTGGAGAAATTGTTATATTTACCGCTCAGTTTGAAAAACAGCAATTATTAAATGTATTAAAAAACTTGAGATAATAGAAAGTTTAAACAGGAAATCTGGATCAACACTAGTCTAGTGGTCAACAAGTAGCTTAGAATATTTATATCGTTGCACAAAGTTATCGTGCATTACATCGGAATTTCAAATGTGATCGAAAAATGCTACAATACAATACAATAATATTTACAAATTATATTACCGATTGTTTACCGACTTATTATCACATTTGAAGTTCCGAGGAATGTTAAATAACTCTGCGCAACTCCCCAGAGGTGAATTTCCTAGGCTGCTCATATTTCTTAGAAGTGAACCTTTAAATTGCATTTGCGCCCTGAGCCAGGTTTGCGTTTTCCACTTTACCATTCTCAAATCTTCAATATCATTATTAGGACTATTTCTTAAAATTACTTACTTTAAAATAATTCGCACATTCATCTTAAGTTCGGATTTTCATATAAAATTTATCCTCAAATCTTGCATCTTAGTTGATATTTTACGAGCAAACTAGTAAATAAGTACATATCACATTAACAACACTTACACTTGGTAATGAACAAATTATCATGATAGTTTGTTATGAAAAGATTCTTTTCCGTTAATTTATTCCAACTGTTGGAAATTTTGTATACATTATGTCAACATAACATAACCGTATTAGTAATTTCCTGAACTATAAAAAAAAATAATTAACAATGCAACTGTTGATCTGAGCTCGACTAAATGTAGTGAAAAATGCGTCTGACTTACCGATAAATCGATCAATTAGTTTCTTAAATCCCTTTTGTGTTAATTTAGTATTTTTTTAAAATCTATGTTCGTAAAATATTTCCAAGTTATTATGCAAAGCAGAAAATATTACTAGTTTATTCACCATATATAATATTGTTAAGAGCAACAAAGTGCTGCAAGCGACATCTGTTGGAAATGGAAACAACGGAAAGTTTACTAGCCTTCTTTGAGTTCGGAGAATAGAATTTACGGGAAGATTCTAGGATAAAATGTAGAGTATAAATACAGCACTTCTCACATCCAGGAAACGAGTCGGTTTTCAGACAGTGAAGTGAACGACGTAAACTATTTGGATTGTGATAATTAGAAGTATAGCACTAGCGATAACTAAAAAGTTGATTTAATAATTGTTTGTAAATTATGGGACTAAACGCTAAAGTTAAATGAAGAAAGAACTTTTGAATTATATCTGAAATATTGTGTTTTAAATAACGAACTAAGGCCACGCTCATAACAACTGGTGTCGGAAATGAAATAATAAAATAAGAAATAAACAAAGTGTGATTATTTTGATGAAACTGAAAGATATTCTGTGCTTTACGTGAAAGTTCTGGAAAATAATCTAAAGCAATGGAACGTAAACTGGAGGACTTTCGAGTGCAGGATTTGAAAGTGAAGTTGGGCAACCGGTCACTATAAACGGCAGGCAAAAAGAATGTTCTAGTCGAAGGATATAGACAAACCTTGGAAAACTTGGACGACTCCTGACAGGCTCAGGCATTATGAAATATGCGACGCAAATTATAAACCAGCTTGGCAGCTCCTAAAGGAACGCTACACAAATAAGCGAATCCCAGTCAACGTCCAACTAAAAATATTATAGTCTCTCTGAACCACAAATCATGATAATGCCGAAAGTATCAAAACGTTATTAGATAATATAACTGAGGCATTATTAGCATTACAAAATTTAGGTGTAGAAACAAATAACTGGGATTCAATAGTTACAAAAGTTACACCCAGACACACATCAATTATGGGAACAGAGCTTGCATAGTAGCAATGATTTACCAGAACTAAACACATTAACAAAATTCTTAAAGTCTCGATTCCGAACTCTGGAAATGATAGGAAATAGAAATACATCTTCGAACATGACACAGAGAAAACCATTCTCACCAAAACCAACTTATGGATTCTTGAATAGAAGCAAAAGTTCAACACCAGTTCACCCACATAAAAAAAGGTCCTCTTGCAGCCATTTCAAGGGTGACCATATCATATTTCACTGTCCAACCTTTAGAAATATGAACACCTCACAACGAAATGAAGTTGTCACAAATAAGCATTTATGCAAAAAATTGCTTATATCCTAACCACCCAACCTTGAATTGCACAAGCAATAAAAGGTGTTACCACTGTAACAAAAGTCACAATACTCTGCTCCACTATGAGCAAAATGATTCAGTGACAAATAAATCCACCCGAAATTCAAATATGGAAATTGAACCAAGCACACCCGTAGCTTCTAGAAATGACGAAAAACAAGTTCAAAATTTTCTAACCGCCAATATGAAAAGAGCTCTCCTCTCTAGAGCTTTAATAAACGTCACCTCACCATCCGGAGTCACAATGACATTACGAGCATTAATAGATTCTAGATCTCAAGTGTCTATTATGACCGTAAAGGCCTTTGAACTATTACAGCTTAAAGGATCTCCAACCACCCAAGAATTAATTGGACTTGGTACAACTCCCACTAATACAGCTGTACAGCAAACCACAGTCACAATTAATTCTCTACACAACAATTTTAAAATAGCGAGCAACATACTCATAATCCAAAAAATCACCGATCTGCTTCCAACACAGACAATCGAAGTGTCAAATTGGAAACACATAAACAATATCCCACTTGCAGATCCCACGTTCTCAATCCCAGGAGAAATCGATGTTCTTCTCGGAGCAAACATTTATGCCGCCATCATTAAAAATGGAATTAGAAGAGGATCTAACAATACACCGAACTGGACTGGATTCTGGTCGGAGGAGTACCAGAAGTAAAGAGCACGACGACGACTGTGCTATCCACCTATACTACGACAAACCCCAAGTTGGATAAGAAACTAAAGAGAGTTTGGGAATACACCACCACGCCAATATGTTCACCAAAACATCAATTTCATTTAAGAATACGCCTACCCCCCGGAAATTCTGAATATAGGCCCACCACAAACCATAATACACCTCTACACCACATTTCTGAGAAAAAAATCTGGAGAAATACACCAAGTGAAACAAGGAAGCACTATACTTTAATCACTCTTTCCACCATTAACACAAAATGGAAATATGAAACAAGAGTATCGCCATCTCTTTCAGTGTTAGCAACTTTACAATCTAATAAAATACAAACTGAACTAGATGACCCAGATACTAAACCTCTCACCACTAGATGGCGTCACTATCATCCAAAGCCTACTTTTCATATTGCATCAGTAATGCAAGAGAATATTATTTCTCCAGTGATACGAAATAGAGTAAAATATGTCAGAAATCTTTCCTCCTTATCCAATAATTGAACTGAATATAATATTCTCACCCGTCCAATCTCAAAAATTTGTCCTCTCCCCTTGACCAACTCATCTCCTGACAATCAAATATCCCAACCAAAATTTACTGCTCTCTGGCATTCCCAAAATTCTAAACACGCGTTACATTTGAATATAAACGATTCCGAAACCTGTCAAAAATCACTTCAGTTTTGAACAGTGACAAGTGCGCTCAGTAGTTTTCAGTTTCGTTTTTATTTTTCTTTATTTTTTTTATTTTATTTACTTTATTCATTATGGAGGAATTATTGGAGATACATAACTCCACGTCTTTAGACTCAGTGGATGTAGGCCTCGCACCTACACCTTCGGAACTATGGCACCTACCAAGCCAATCAAGCCAGTGAGTCTACTACCACCTACACCAAAAAAAGCACGCAAGCCCCGATCAGCGATCGTGCGACCACCACCCGCCGTACATTCCTCGCCTATTAAGCGAAAGGCAAGGCTATTGGAGGCAATTGTGGCAGCGCCTGAAATCAAAAAGTTCTTATTTAAGAAATCGGAAAACCAAGAGCTCATGTCCCGACGACGTCACGATCTGCAAAAAATAAACCTACAGCAACAAATATGCCACATTTGGACATGATGATGCCCGCCGAGGCACCCAAAATAATTGATGCAGGTACCACACAGGTTCCAGCAAAGGATACGCCTAAGTTAAAGGTATCCTCAATCAAGGCTATTAAGTTGTAACTGGAAGACCAAATTATTGATCCACCCGCTATGGATCTCTCACATTGCCCACAGAAGCAATTTCAAGATCAACCTACGGCCCTCAAGCACTAACAGCATCAACATTCCTTTCTTCTTTCGTTTTGATGACAGATAATAATTCTGGTCTTCTCTCCTTTTTTCAGAATGAGTAGAACATTGGAAGCGCCTGAGCAGGAGCTCATTGAATTTTTATTTTAATGTTTAATTTTTTTTTATTACTTGTTACCTTTATTTTATTATTTTGCTTGAAATTTTGTTGAATTGTATAGTAGTTAGTAGGTTAGTTTTTAGTTCTGAATTTTTCCTTTAAATGAATTTGTGATATAGTTTTAAGCATTTATTTTGTATAAAAAATTTTATATTTGAGGACTGGGTTGTCCATTATAAACCGGCACTCCCTCCCACTTCAGAGACTAGATCTCACAACATGAATAAATTAAGGTAAATTAATTGAGGAATTGTTTTGTTTTTGCTAATAAAAATAGTAGTAGGTTAGGAAGTTAGGAAGGTTGCCATTTAGCGAAGCTAAGAAAGGTTAAAACGATGAGAGCTGTCGCAATAATATTTCGGACAGTGGTAGCCGTGCAGTATGCAGAAAAGTCAGGCTACAGCATTGGACCCATCGAGCAGTCCGGCGTACTTTTTGAACGCCTTGGGCAGGTCTACTTCTACACGAAGCACTGAACTGTATTGTCCAAATTTGAGATGCCTGATTTATCGGAGGAAGTGGGATTCGCTGAAAACTGTATCCAACAACTTTGCGCAGAGGTAAAGCGGACCAAGCTAGGGACCAGCTGTGCAGTGGCCATGTGGGAAGTAGGAAGCTTTGAGGAACTCACCCACCACACCCATGCGGATGCTTCGAGGCGGAGGAAAAGATCATTCTTTGATGGAGTAGGCGCGCTATTCAAGACTGTTTTTGGAACTATGGACCATGCGGACTCCGAAAAGATATATGCAGAGCTAGAAGATCTTAACGGAAGAGAGAATCGCACTTTCAACTTTTTAGAGCACCAGACTGTAAAAAAATCAATGTTCCATCTGTTCAACACGTCAGGACTTCAATCTACTGAAGAGCGAGAGGAATTAAAGAATAAGTTGTCCGTCATCATCGCAGCACTTCAAAGTCTAGCCGGAGAAATATCAATGTTGCAACGGAGGGTAGAGTTGTTCGAAATAATTACACTAATGACTCTAAAATTGAGAGAGATAAGCGATATGCAGCAAACTTATATGAACATTTTGGTCTCATTGAGTGTGGGAAAGCTTCATCTGATGATAGTCCATGCTCGGGAACACACCGACATTATGAGAAATGCCACGAGATAACTGGATTTGGCCGAACATTTCTTATATTTTCAGCTACTAATGCATATCGCTAAGGTGAAGGCAATCCATAGTCAGCAGCATATTCTTATCCGAATTGGTATCCCCCAGCCTCAAAGAGTAACTTTCGACATCTACAAGACTTACACCATTCCTGCTGCAGTGGATAAAGAGGGATACCAAATATACGATCTAGGCGCCGAGTTCCTAGCAGCCAACAACCACGAGCGTCAGTATGTCTTGCTGGATTATCAGCAGTATAAAGAATGCCATCAGCTGATAATACTGGGCTACCATCCGCAATTCCAATGTCAGCAGTTAACACCAGTTATTACAACCATTGGTAATAACTGTGTGTTGAACCTTTTCCGCAGCTTCAACATCAATACTAACTCATGTTCGAGGAAAGTTATTCCGTAGTGGAACAGTCTAGTTCATATGGTAAGCTGAAATCACTAGTTGTTCGCGATGGCCACAAGTACGAAGTTGGAGGTCAACTGCCGGATTTTACGCACCGCCATTGGAGAGCTATCCGCCACGTTAATTTTAACGCTAGAGGAATATTGTCATTTGCAGATAGGAAAATTTCTTATGCCATCGGAAGACGACGCCAATCGGAATATAACCCTTGGGCAGCCGAAACATTCCGAGTTACCGTCTTGGGGCAACTTTGCGATGAAGCCAGCCGTGAAAAGGGTAGGGGAGGACCACGAGAAAAAGCAGCAAGTACAACTTCTAGCTGCAGATTCTATTAATAGAGCATGGAGGGACCAGGAAACCGCAATAAAAAGTATGCGGAACGCAATCAAAATTGAGGAAAACAGCAGGCAGCATACTCATCACCACATTTACTTAGCTGCCACATCGGTGACAGAACCTTTAAGTCTTAGCAGCCCATTAATAGTAGCAGGAATTGTGATCTACCTGAGACGATTGAAGCAGAGCCAAGCACTACTGAGGAATCGCAATACATCAACGTTGCCAATCGTACTGAGGTCAACTAGAAACACCCGAACAGTGAAATTCGAACCGCAACTGGAGAACAAAGGATCTGACACCAGCATCGCGGTAATATTCGCCACAACAGCTAATCTGCCTACACTTAACTTACCCACTGTCGTTGGAAAGCAGTTGGTACAGCTGGAGTAGCACAGCAGCAGTGTTAGGGAAATAACACGTAAGATAGTATTATAAATAAGTAGGTTCTGGTGACCAGTAGTTAGGAAAAATAAATAAAATAAATTAGAGATAATAAATAGAAATAATAATTGTAAAAAGCAAAAAAATGATAAATGTAAGTTGGATCAAGGTTTTGCATTGAAAAGAAAGAAATGTAATAGAAATATAATGGATTAATTAAAAAAACTAAAGCAAGCAATTGAAATGTAGCAACTTCTTATGAAAGTGTATGAAGAAAAAGAAAATTTATATTTTATAACTAAACTAAATGAAGAAATTTTGTTAAAAGAAATAAAAGATATGAATGTAGTATGTAAAGACAATTATTAAAGAAATAGAACAGAAATGAAAGAGAATTTATGTAAAGGTAGAAAGAAAAAAATATGCATGATGTAAAGATATAGTTAAGAGGATTGTCAAGAAAATTATAATTCTGTTTATATAGAGATTAAATTAAAAAGAAATGTAAATCCTACAGTTTTTGAAGTGAATGCCCTAAATGAACACACCGGACCTAGTTTTTTCTAGGGGGAGGGATGTTGTGGACCAGTCTACTGGTATACGGCGCAACAGGCTGGCAGGTGTACCGGTAGTAAAGTAGCAAGCAATAGCGGAACCCTTTACTTCACACAGTAAAGTGCCCGCTTATTGCTAAATAATGTGATGATTGTTTACATTACGGCGAAAGTGACTAAACATGCTACTTCGCATAGAGCACGGTCATTGCCCGTTTTGTTTACAACAGCACAGCTGCTTGTTGTCAGTGACATTGGCCAGCAGTCTCGTCATCAGTTGTAGAATATTACCGCATCATAATAATTACATACGTTGGGGGTCAGATTCCACTTCCGAGTTCCGTGCGCAAGTTTTCGTGGTGCACAACTAAATTGGTGTGGTCAGTTTGGGTTTTAATCAGAAAGCGGTCGAAGTTAATAGTGATAATAGTAATCTAAAATAAAATGGTTTAATTTAAGGAAGTTGTTGTTTTTAATTTCTTAGGGACACGACAGGACAGTATTCAGTAGTGACTAGAATTAATGACGTAGTATACATGATTCAGCGTGGTACAAGTTGCAAACCGAAAATCATTCACCTGGATCGTTTGTGTCAGTACTGCGAGCATCAAGATCGTGGACCGCCTGTTGTTATGGCGAAAAAAATTAAGAAGGGAGCAGTGTTACGAGCAACAAAGTGACACAAGCGACATCTGTTGGAATGTAAACAACTTTAGGTTAGTAAACCTTGGGTTCGGAGAATAGAATTTACCGGAAGATTCTAGGATAATTTGTAATTATAAATATGGCATATCTCACATCAAGCAGGCGAGTCTTACTTCAGACAATGAAGTGAACGATGTAAAATATATTGATTGTGATAATTAGAAGTACAGTACTAGCGATAACTAAAGAGTTGATTTGATAATTGTTTGTGAATTGTGAGACTAAACAGTAAAGTTAAATAAGGAAAGAACTTTTGAATTATATCTGAAATATTGTGTTTTCGAACCAAGGCCACGCTCGTAACAATATATCCAGAAAAATATGAATTAAAAATCACGCACGCGCGATCTAACGGCTCTTTTCGAAAGGTACGCACCTACTGAGAATTTATTCGTTTCCAGGCCATATGCGACTGAATACACTTTGTTCTAAAGGAAATTTTCCTATGTACATAGTACGCTGGGTATAACATATTGGTGCTTTTATAAATTTGAGGCAATCACTGACATGTATATAAATGTACTGACTGATTACCTGTTTCATGTGGCACCAGTTGTGATTTCAGAAAGTATGCTCTCACTGTCAATGCCACCAGCTGTCGTGAACTGGCGCTATATTTAAATTGAGTATTTGTGAATTAACTTATATGCATGTTAGTGGGATTTACCGAATTTACCACAAAAGTATTTGAGACTATTTATATTGTTAAATTAAATTGTGTTTTTTACAAGGTTGTTTTGGTTGGAAATACCGATGAACCTCAAGCAATTTTTCGTTCCCAATCGTTACAGTTCAGTGGTAAAGTATGCTCTCATGGAAAGAGACAGTAATATGAAAGTGGAGCCATTTGCTTGCGTGCATTTTTGGTTCAAGAAGCAGTTCATTTATATACATGGCAGTGGCGGCAATACAGTAGTAAATCAGATGGGTCCTGGAAGGTTTTGACATTGGAGATTTGCTATGTATATAGGAATTTTGAATATTTTTATAGCGAAACTGCTTATGATATGGAAGTAGAAGCAATTTCATAGACTCAAATTCAGTATAGGCTCGATATTGCTATATAAATAGCAATATAATTACGGTGCATTAACCAGTATGCGTGTTTGTACTATGATACATTGCGATTTACAATATAGACCATAACAAAAAGGCAGATATGGATTGGGAAATCTATTTATTGGACAGTTTGCTACATGCATATTTATTTTTCATATTTTCATTGTAGAATTGGATTTCTTTTGTGGAGTGTTAGCAATTTTTGTTAGTACAAAAGCAATAAAATTTCTCCTATAATACATAGGGTTTTCCTTAAAATTATTTTTTTCTATGTTTAAAGAGGAAAAATACTCAGAAAATAGTTTCGATGGAGCAGAAAAGAATGCTTGCCGGTTTGGTCCAGAAAAAGGGAGCTTTATGAAAAATTGATAAAAATCTACATGCTGTTACTGCGTGGATATCATGGATGGAATTATGTATCAAAAAATATGGGGGAAACAGGTAAAGCTACCTGTATTCATTGTTATTTTTATTGAATAAATTATATATTTTACATCAGTTGAAAATTGCAAAGCAATGTGGAAGTCATTAAAAAATGGTATGCGCTACCACACCCGTTGTAAAGAGCTTTCACGATCTGGAAGTGCTACCGATACTGATTTTTACGATAATACGGATTCAGTACTTGTTAACGAAGATGCTGTAGATTGGGAGTTTAACGACTACTGTCATTTTTAGAGCCTCCAACTAGATCGTAAACTAAAATATATAGTTGATTCATACTTTTTCAACTTACTTGGCAAGAAGAGATACAGCAGAGGTAACGAAAACTGCGAATTATAGGGATACTTTTGCTGAAAGTGCTTCTACTATTTTGACAAATATTTCAGAGATGTTAGCATTACGCAATCAACTTCGCCGCCACCACCTGAACTTAAACATTTTTTCAATGTTGACCAATTTACACCGCATGCACTAAAAACTTCCAGAGGATAAGGTGGAGCAGCTCAATATGACATACACCCAGCTTGCAAATGACGAAATCAAGAAGTTGCAGTAGAGTAAGTTGAAATTGTATTAAAATGGTTTACCTAAATTTGAATTTTTAAGCATTATTGGATTGGAGAAAATATCGAAAAGATTTTCAACACATCGTCTTACTTTACTCAGACGATAATTAGAAATTCTTTCTTCATCGGTTAGGCGGTTATGGTTTTCTTGGCGCGTATAGTTTTATAAGCCTTTTGCTCAAAGGGAAAGCATTATCTCCAACAAAGTAATATGGTATGTCTTAATTCCCAACATACATATCCTCCGAAAAATGAAGCTTGTCGCGCGGTGCACTTTTCTCCAAGTTACTGCCCAAGAAGACAATGGCATTCCCCTCACTCTCGTGAGCTCCGATATCAAAAGTTATAGATCAGTAGGTAGCATCACTTGCCACCATAAGAACAATACTATGAAATTCCTATTTAAAAAAGAAACTTTAGTCAATCTGTATGATAAAATAAAACTACGAACTGTTTGGTACTCACTTTGTAATTATAGAAAAGCGTGACAGTATTTCCTGGACACTTAATGGCGACGTGTTTTCCATCGATTGCTCCAATACAATTTCCATATTGCATTGAAGTCATTGGTTATCCTGACAAATGACGATTTATCTGTTGCTGTACAAATTGGACTGCAAACGTGAACTAGAACCACTGGAAAATACTGTTCGCTTATCCGGTATGTTGACGGTACATGCCTATGTAAAGATCCGTTCGTTAAATATCTATAGAAAATTACATGAACATTTTTTACTGTAAGCTAGCGGTTGTAAACACATACTCCAATATAATTTCTAGTTTTACCTTGCTGCTAATTTTGTCATTTGGTCTTGCATTTCTTTTTACCAACTCAAACAAATCATCAAAAGGGAAGGCTGCATGTGGAAGTTCTCTTTGAAAATCCTCCGATTGCGATACATAACTAAACAACCAAAATATGTGACAGGAAATTTAGTCAAGTTACTAAATTCAAATGGTAATATTTACGTCAGTATTAAACCGCCATTTTTCACTCCGACAAAAATCGTTGGCGTTGTCCTGCACAACTAGACCTGCCGCAGCAGCAATCGCATCATTTATTTCATTAATTAAATCCAATATAATCACTTAAAATAAAAATACTTCCGATTAATTCGTGATTTTGATAACTAACACTCCACACAACTTATGTCAACCTTTTACCAGCAGTAAAATTAGAATTGGGCAAGTAATGAATCGGTACTCAGCAAAGATTTCAGCACTTTCTTATTTCGTTACTTTGTTTTCATGACATGATTTTCTTTTTTTGATTTCACCGAATAACGACTTCCTTGCATTTTTACATTTCTGAATTTTTTCCTTTTTAGTAAAAGAGCAGCACATACATAAAGAAATGTAGAATGAAATATGAAATATATCGACCGAATCGGAACTCAGCAATGAATCCGGTGTTTTCTAATTTCGCTACTTTGTGCATCTCTCACGAGCGGTCACCCAGGTTAGCTAAATTAGCAAGGAAAAATCTTGGCAACTTCAGTCACTAGTGAGCGTAGATTCTCAAAAACTGGGCTCATAATATCGCAAAGAAGAAGCCAATTAAAACCGAAAAATGACGTGCAAATGATAGCTTTCCTTAATGCCAATAAGGATTTCTTTAATTAATCTCTTTATATTTCTTTAAATTTATATATATTATTTCAATATTTTAATTAGCTATGTATGAACATCTGCCGTTGTATTTTATCTTTTTTATATATATTTTTGTTTTTATGTGCAAATAGGGGAAACCCGACGATAATATAGATACCTAGTAGAGTGAGGGTGAGGTGGGGTGATATATAATATCTAAACTATTATCTGACTCGATCGCGCGATTCTAGGGTCTCAGTCTGTATCTGTATGTGTGTGTGTGAGCTTGTATGAGTGTACGTGCATACAGCCATATGTGTGGGAGAGTGTAGCTCTCTACGTCGAAGCGATCTCATGCAGTGCCCAAATATATAGTAAAACACGCAACTTTTGTATGGCAGCCCTACGAAAGAGTTCCACGATTGGCCTGATTTTCGAACCGTATTTGCAATTCAATGAAAACGCCGTATACAAAATATGAGCTCTCCACCTCGAAGCTTTCTCAGGCAACTACCAATTATATAGTGAAAAATAAAAGTTTTGTATGGCATTACTAAGAAGGGTTCACCACATTTTGTCCATTTTTAAATTTTATTTACCATTGGTATTAAAACAACACGTAGCAAATTTTTTGTACGGCAACCCTACGAAGGAGTTGCCTGATTGGGCCCATTTTTGAATTTAATTTAAATTTTTTTAAGAAAGTCCCGTGTACAAAATGTCAGCTCTGTACGTCGACGCGTGATACATTGTTCAAATATATAGTGAAAACCTAAATTTTTGTATGGCAATTTTTTGAACATGTATTTGCAATTTTTATGAAAATGCCGTGTACAAAATTTCAGCTTTCCTGGTCGAAGCGCTGTCAGGCAGTTTTCTAGACCTCGACAACAGCGCCGTCTATCGAATCCAAAACTGCACTGTCTTTCAAGCTGGAACCAACCAAACATAATCAAACAAATTTCATTGAGATCGGTTTGGCGGTTTCGGAGGTTAGCGTGTACAATGACAGGGACATGGAATTTTTATGTATTATTAGATACTATAAATAACACAATATATTTTTTTTTTTGATTCTTACTAAGAATAATTTCTCCTTTAGTATTTCTTGGAATACACCTTATTTTTCTTTTTTATATTTAAAAAATATTATTAAGATAGCGTTTGTATTGAAAAATCGCAGTCTGAAACGCAAGATAATGAAATCACAACAGAACCAGTAACGTAATTAAGTACCTATAGATAGGTACTACAGAAATTATAATTAAAAGTTGTGGGATCCATACGGAAAATACCGAAATTAGTCAGTACCGATTTCAAAGTAACGAGTATATGCTTTCCATGTAACAAATCGTTACAGGTACCGAAAAATAACGATTTTTCCCATCACTAATTAAAATGCTATTTTTTGAAAACTGCGCTAAATTTTACCAATACTCGAGCTCCGTATTAAGCTTAAAGCTCTATTTACCCTGTGCATTTTGCACAGTACAAATAGGGCGCTGGGAATACGAATCAGCATTTCTTTCTGAGCAGTCAACCTAGATATATCGGCAGTATTGAAGCCAAATTGAAGTCTTGTGTATGAAAACTAGGAGTATTAAACATAGCGCATCTCATTAATACTAGAAGTATACTAGTATATTTATCCATATCTTTTCATTCCGAAAATATATACTACACAGCACATAGCCAAGTTGAGAAAGTATTGAAATCTCATCTCTGACACAGATTCAAACTCATATAAATATAGTACTTATGCTGGCAATTAGTATATTGGCCAGCTGTCAAGGACAGATACAGATTGGTGCTTTGAGCCGAGCATAAATGTTTGAAAATATAGGAATAAATAATTTGAATTTTTTAGCATCCTGCTAGGAAGTACTTATTCCCGGCTCGTTTCTATAAACAGAACTGATGCCTATTGGATTGCCCCAATAATCTAGCAGATTACTAATGGTGTGTTTTTTTTTTCAAATTTCAGGTGAAGACACTAGAGCATTTCTTTGGATTATTTTTTTATTGGACTGAATTGTATTATTTGGATTTCTTTCTTATTTTTTACTTTTAATTTTTGTATTATTTTACTTTGTATTTTTGCGTTGCATTATTGAATTATTAGTAGTTAAGCCAATTTTGATTTATTATATTATTTATTTGCTTTATATTATTAAGCCAAGATCAGGGTACCCTCTGATGCAAAGCACAGCATGACAGGAAGAATAAGAATAAGAAATTAGGGAACGTCAGGAGAGTGGCGGAGGTACTGATAGGTATATGTCACTCATATGCTTTCGCAGATTGTATGTCGGAGGAAAGATAAAAGATTTTCGCACAAGTCGGGATAAAAAAGCATCACAGAATTTTAATTGAGTACTTATATATAAATTATTTTGAATTTTACACCATATTTGCACTGGCTTTTCATTTTTGATTAAGGACTCCTTTCGTTTTTATGATTACGTCCTTGTATATCGTAACATTTTTCTTGACTTTCTGCGCCGTTAATTAAAATCAAGAACGTATTTGCTTTGTCAGCTCAATTGACTTGTGCGATAAAGCTTTTATGTAACTCGTTGGTAATGCGAGATAAATTTCATATGAATTTCAGTGTTTCTACTTTTTATATTATATGGCCAAAAGGGCTCACATTTGCATTTCTTACATTTAAAATGTAGGAAATGCTCAGTAATTAAAAAAGGAAATAAAATTTGAAATTTATGGGCAGGTAGATTTTATGGTTAGAGCGCATACATTTTATGGTTATGAAACTCGTGTTGGGTTGCATCATAATACCATCCCCATTGGAAAAAGAAAATGCGTGTGCTTGAAGTGCAAGCGAATTTTCTCGAAGGAGAGAAATTACTTGGATCTACGTAGGACAATTTAAGTAAAGCAATATTCAATAAAATGATGAAAATACTTATATTTTATATAATTATAAAACATAAAACAAATTATTGACCTTGGTTTACATTATATAAACTGTGTGTTTTTTCTTCTTATATACAATATGCATTTACATATATCTTCATACTCTTATAAGGGTTAGATTTAACTTCTACAGTAAAATAGAAAATTGCAATACATATATTTTATAAAATTTTGAAGGATGTAATTTATTAAAAATTGAAAAAAAATGGTTTTTAAACCTATTTTCTTCGAAAGGAACTATTTCTGTTTTAAATCCATTTTATATTACATTCAAGTTAAGATACTTTGAGAAGATATAAAAATAGCTTCAAACGTAATGACTGCTTTATTCAAAAGCTCAAGAAAAACTGAGAAATTCTGATTATTTCTACCTTAATTAATTTCTACCTGTAAGAGCTTTTACTGCTTATTCGACAATAATTTCATAACTTTCATTCGACAAAGAAAAAGCGGAATAACTAAAAATAATCTAATTTCAATGGAATCAAATAAATTACAACTTGTAGCCGGAGTCATTATTTGTTAGTCAGTCAACGTGACTTGTGAAAAATTGATTATTCGACATAACTAAATTTTTTTTTTAATTTGTTAACAAGGTCTTATGTATTTATGATCACTTTCATATGATATAAAAACAGTAAATGTAAATATCAAGACATTCGTTTATACTTTATATGTACAAATGTATCTACTGTGATGGGATTACGCGAACCTATAACTAAGCTATAATTTTGATGAAAATATTTAATAACTATAATAAAAGAATTGATTTGAATTTCTTAAGCTTTGAAGGAACGTAAGTCAAAGAGATTAAAATAAAAGATAGCCTAATTTATTAAATCAACTAATAAATTTTTTCTTCATACATCCTTAATTGAGCGTTTTTTTTATTTTTTAGGCCTACTAATTTTATCTTGCGGGCAGTTTTACCTGGAGCTTACGCAAGGAAGTAGAGCTTGCATGCAAGTCTCCCTTCCTTCGCGTTTTTAAATTTGACAGCAGAACGCAGTTCGCTTGATGTCTTATCAACTTGCATGCAATTTCATTAAAACAAGTAAAAAAGCTTGAATTGGTCTAAGACCAGTACTTATGATACCCTAGATTAGGGCTGCCATCCGTCCGAGTTTCCCCGAATTTGTCCCAGTTTAAGAAGGTCCGGGGAACATCCGCACGGGGCTTTCTATACCGTCCTAGTTTTAAAATTTTAGAAACCAATTAAATAAAAATGTAATTTTTGGGTGTACTGTACGTGAACGGTGTACCTGATAATGCCAAGTGGTGTTGCCACTTGGATCCAAATGAATACATTTGGATACATTTTTGAATGCATTTTGGATAAATGAATTCTTTTTTTTTTTGCAATAGACAATTCTTTTCCTTTTGCGCATCAAATTTGTCAAAATATATTTTAAAAGATGGAAATAGCATTTATGTGTGTGATCTTGGTAGGAGCATCAACAGTGGCACAGTGGGATCCTACCCTTTGAAAAAGGACCTCTTAAATTATAAACGGATGGGTCAAAATGGAAAGTGAAGCAGGCGTGGGCATATATGGACCATCTTGCAAAGACACTTGGTGCCTCATCAACCATTTCTCAGGCAGGAATGCACTCCATATAGCTCTACACTGGCGAAATAATATATGTGGAACAAAAATATACATAATATCAAACAGCCAAGCAGCACTTAAAGCGTTAAACTCGTTTACCTTTGAGTCTAAGCTGGCTTGGGACTGTATTACTATCTTGAAGCAACTGACTGAGACAAATGTGGGTACCAGGACATTAAGGTATTAAGGTAAACGAGATTGCGGACCGCCTTGCAAAGGAAGGAGCTAAATCTCTGTTTATTGGCCCTGAGCCTGTCTTTGGATACCCAAAGAGTCACCTCTCAGCTGAGATCAGGTTTGGGAGGAAAGAACTAAGAACGAACACTAGGAAAATACCCCGGGGCTGAGACAAGCGACAAAGTTTATAAAGTATTCGCAACGGAGGACAAAATAATTCCTCACACCCAGCAGAAAGTAACTAAGGCACAATACGGGCCTAATTACTGGGCATTGCCTACTTAGATACCATCTTAAGAAGATAAGTAAGATCGATGATGATACCTGCCGCTTTTGTATGGAAGACGATAAAACCACTGAACATGTCCTGTGTGACTGTGAAGCTCTGTGCCGCATAAGGCTAAAACATCTAGGAAAGGCATTTCAACTGCCAGAGGGTGTCGGAAAAATGGCCCACAAGTATGTCGTAGGCTTCATCAAAGACCTTAATTTCGAATGGGCGCCCTACGGCATTTAGGGGTAATGTCATAAAAGATCTTATAGGTCTCGCTGACCAGATAAGAGACAGGAATCTTGTCTACATCTCCCGTTATTAATAATAACAATTATGTGTGCACGTGAATCTGAATTGAACCCACTGACATATACTAAGAATGAAGTGAGCCTTCCTATCTAATTCCTATAGTAAAAAATGGCACAAATTTTGAGAAAAATCTTTACAAGTGTGAAATTATGTTTATAATCAACCTGCGAAAGTTGCCGTTATAAGAACGGAAGTCTCTCTTAAAGGAAGGTTACCGTCGTTAGTCATGAATAATGCATGAACTTTGGGAATTTTTTTTTATATAAAATAAATGCTGTAGTAAATAGGTTTTAACGAATTTTATTCTTTTATCAATGGAGAGTATACTCCAATTTTATTTATAAACACAAAAAACCAAAATGGCTGTTCATACTCCCATCAAACAAAGCCGTACACTCCGCTTTTTGGTCTGTGCGGGGCACTCCTAAGCTCTGCCAGTTCATCCGAAACAAATAAGGTTAAAAGTTATTAAACTAGATTAAATTTGGGGGGGGGGGGGGGGCTTATACATTTTTATTTTCGAAAAAACCTCTGAATAACGAAATGTCAGCCGTTTAAAAAAAAAAAAAAGAAAAAAACAATTATTTAACTCTCTTTTGTTTTTTTGCTTCAACGACGAAAAACTATTTCTAACTCAATTTTTGACATCGCTTCCTGATGGCCCCGCAAATTGAATTTCCTTTCAATTGCGCAGTGACTTATGAAGGTCGGTTCATTCATTGAAGCTGTAGAGTTACCCACGCCCTGAAAATTTTGTTCCCAGTAAAGTTTAACATTATAACTTAATACAGCTATACCAGCACCATACAGAGGCCTTTCTTCTTCCTTCAAAAGCTGATTGTGCTGAACCTGAAGGCTAACTTTTTCACGCAGTTTATGAAGGTACCTCAGGTAGCGAGAAAAGGTGTCCCAACAAGCGCGCTGCGAGCGCCTCTGCTACTTGTTTTCCAGCCGGCGAATGGCACCTCTCTTAACAGTCTGTGAATTCTAAAATACTTTAGATATGAAAATACCAACGTGCTCTAATCACTTTAAAGATGAAAATTATGTAAAATAAAAGCGGTTTTTCATCGTCATAACGGTATCCTAGCCTTAAGTTTGTAAATTTTTTAAAATTTTTTTAAATTTCTTGTATTTTATACCCTAGCTAGATGATGAATTCACAGAGCATATTAAGTTTGCTATTCCGTTTGTAACGCATAGAAATAATGATGGTAGAGCAAAATAGTTTGGACACCCACGCAAAATAATAAAACATTTTTTTTTTTGCATGTCTGTCAGTCATCACTCAAGAGCGCGCTGACCTAGAAAGCTGAAATTTTGTACATGACCTTTTTAAGAAAAAGTTCGAAAATTTGGACAAGTCGGGTAACTTCTTTGTAAGGTTGCCAAAAAACGTCGTCTTTCACTATATATTTGAACACTTCAACGTAGAAAGCTGATATTTCGTATAGGTTTTTTAAGGAATAGTAATTACAATTTTAAAAATCTAAATCGGGCAACCCGTTCTGTGAAAACGATTAGTCCTAGATGTTTTTCTTGTACTAAAAATTTCTTTAGAATATGATATCCTACGAAATTGGTTATGATAATTTTTACTGTCCGACGAATCGTTCATGAAATATATGCGAAAAACCACTTCAACAATCTAATTTGCAGAGAGGTGATCATACAAAATTACATACGGGAATTCATCTAGAGTATCGTTAGAATTCGTCATAGACCAATTCAAGATTTTTTACTGCTTGTATTTTATTTTTTTACCATTTTTTAATTTTCTTTATTTATTTTGTAATCTTTAAATTAATTTTTTTTATTATTATTATTTTTTTAAATATATTTTCAATAAAACAGCATGTTTGGCTTCGAACTCGTTGCAGACAGTCTGTGTTTTCTTACCTGTTTTTAGAATTATTTTCTTTTAAAAAAGCACGCTGGGACTCGTCCGCAGTACAAACAGAGTCTGGACTTGTCTATATATTTATTAGGTTTAAATTTAAACCGTTATAAATCGGTAATCGTCAACTAGGGAAAGTTTTACTTTTTAATGCATAAAGGTTAATTTGCACATTCGGCTAGTTAAAATATGTCAGTGTCAGACATCGTGACCCCTCTACTAGCAGTGTGCCAATGAAGAATTTCCATTGCATTGGTGACATTACATAGGAGAAACACTTATTGCTATCCTTGTGATTTAGGCAGCTATATGATAGAAAATAAAAGTGGATACATTTTTGGATCACTGGATAAATTTTTCCGAAAATTTGGATATAAATAATTATGCTTGGCCGCAATACAGCTCTCAGGGTAAGTCTCAGCCAGTCTTACTCGTAACCTGCGTAATCTGCGTTGTGTGACTGTGTATTGTACTCCACGCGCCCGGGGATACTCGATACTATAGTGCGGAGAGTAACCCAAGTAGGCAACACTTCACGAGAGAAAACAATTACCCATATAAAAAGACACCCCTGTATTCATACATATTTTAAAAAAAGAACAAGAAGATCAAAAAGTTATGAAAGATAAAGGATGGGTATAAGTTAATAGATAGTAATACCCACATTTAAAATAAAGAAATATCGAAACTTTTGCTAAGGACGTGCTGTTTCACGGCGCGTAGTGTAAGTTTACAAAAATTTGATAAGTTTTACTGGATGTTTTGCACAATATAAATGAGAATACTCGATGGACTGCAATTGAAAATAATCGAAATCGAAATAGATCACAAAAAAGTGGTAGATGACTTAGTGAATTTAAAAACTTTCAATCATAGTCCAAACGACCAAAACAGGCTTTTAACGGGAAATCAACTTTGGTTTAATTTTTTAAAAACATCGTATGCTCATTTGTGCACCGGGATATTCAAGATTGGACAGTATTTCTTAGCATACTAGGTCCTAATACCAGCGTATAGAGAATGCTTTCACTAATTTCTCAACAGTGGACGAAAGAAAGAAACTGACTGAGCACACAAGCAGTTCATAAATAAAGAAAGACACAGTATAACAATTTGAAATAATTTCATTAGTAAGTAAAATAAGAAACATTATCTAGGAACAATGTCCGGGTTGCATGATAACAAATCCGGGGATTTCGAAATTGTTGCCCCCGTTCCATAATTTTAGAGATGGCAGCCCCACCCTAGATGAATGTCCGTATAATATTTCGTATGGTCACCGATCTATGCAAGTTTGATTTTTGCAGTGGTTTTTCGAATCTATTTCTAGAATGGTTCGTCGGACAGAAAAGAAGGATTATAACCAATTTTATAGGATTTCGTATTCTGAAGAAGTCTTTAGTATAACAAAAATTTTTAGGACTAATCGTTTGCACAGTATAAGTAAAAAACCAAAATAAAGAAATAGTTGCCCGATTTAGTCCATTTTTGAATATTGTTTTGCCATTAATATAAAAACACTATATACCAAATTCCAGCTCCCTATGTCGTCGCGTTCTCAGTCAGTGTCCAAATATATAGTGGAAAACGAAGTTATTGTATGACAACCCCACGAAGGAGTTGCCCGATTGCTCTCATTTCTAAACTTAAGTTTACTTTTTTTTTAAATCCTTATACAAAATTTCAGCTTTCTAAGTGAACGCGTTCTCGAGTTATCGTGCGCAGAGACGGACGGACAGACAGACACATGGACGGACATGTAAAACTCAAAATAACTTTTAATATTATGCGTGGGTGTCCAATCCACTTTTTTCTACCATCATTATTTCGAGGTGTTACAAACGGAATGACAAACTTAGTATACCCTACAGAGCTGGGTAATATTTAAGTAAAAAATGACTTAAGTACTACTTAAAGTACATTTTCGTCACTTAACACTTATTACTCAATACTATTGAAATGCCTCTACTTAGTACTTGAACATATGTAAGTACTTGCTTCTATTTACTTAGACTTAGTTTTGTACTTAAGTACCAAGATTTTTACTTAAGTATTTTCCAGTCTATTAAGTATCTACAAATATCTTACTCTTCGTAGAAAAGCAAACACAATCTCTAGCGCAAATCTAGTAGCAATAAAGGCAGTTGCAGAATCGGAAAAACAGAACAAAAGAGGATGTAATGTATGTGATCCCAGAAACATTCATTTTATCGGTATAAATTTACTAATAACAATTAAATAAAAAAGCTAGAATTTGTCTAAGACCAATTTTTATGATACCCTAGATAAATGCACGATCCAATGTATCCGATGCATATCTGATCTATCTCTTGGGCATCGAAAAGGTAAGTTAACTGTGGTAGTTGAGTCTTTTCTCTCGAAGAAGTTTAGTTCATTTTCTAGAAGAGAAGTTTTATTTGAACATTTTAGCTTCGAATCCAACACTCTTTCAAGTTCTGTATATTGTGTTGGTAAAATGAAAAATTTAGGATTCGCATTCTTTGTTAGAAGTAATGGGAAATTAGCCTCAGTTATTGTAAGTTAAGAATTGTTCATTGGTCATGGAGCTGGATTTGGAGTAATACTTGTGTTCGGAGTATTTGAATTCGCTTGACCTCTGGTTTGACTCCTTGTTACCACATTTACGCAGGTGGTAGGCTCTGCAAAATTTTTGCTGTTTTCTGGAATAGCTGCATTTGTATTGAGTTTACCTGATTTGTGGACTATTTTATAGTCATATTCCTCAAGACGTATTCTCCATCTCAGCAGTCTTGAGGAGTGATTTTTCAGATTCATGAGCCATACTAATGGTTTATGGTCAGTTATAATGATAAATTCTCTGCCATAAACGTATGGTTTGAATTACTCAATTGAGAAAACTATTGCCAAGAGTTCTATCTCTTTTGTTGAGTAACAAGTCTCTGCACCATTGAGAGCTGGACTGATAGAGGCGATTGGATGATCTCCTTGATCATCAACTTGTGAAAGTACTGCTCCGATGGTGTAGTTACTGGCATCAAAGGTGACAAAAAATTATTTTCGAAACCGGCATATGATAAAATTCGTGCTGAAATGAATTTGTTGTATAATACGCCAAATGCTTCGTCGTAGATAAAGTCGAACTTCAAAGGGATATCTTTCTTTAAAAGATCTGTAAAAGGTTTGGCTATCATCGAAATTTTTTGTATAAAGCGGCGATAGTGGCCGGCGAAACCAAGGAAGGTCTTAATATCCTTTTTCTTCTTTGGTCTACGATAACACTCAACTGACTTCATTTTTGCAGGGTATAGTTTGACTCCATTTTCTGTAATTATGTGCTCTAAATACATAATTTCCTTTCTTAGGAAATGGCACTTCTCGGGTTAAAGCTTCAAGTTAATATTTCGGATGCGCGGGTAAAACCACTGTGAGTCTTGAATGATGATTCCTGAGATTGTATCCATGGACTAAAATATCGTCCATGTGTACGGAGAAATATATGCCTTGAAGGTCAGATAAAATATTATTCACGACTCATTGAAAAGTAGCGGGGCGCCAAACGAAATGGCATACGATTATATTGGTAGTGGTTATAGGATGTGCTAAAGGCAGTCTTCTCTCTATCTTTCGAGTTCATCTATATCTGATGGAATCCACTCGCTTAGTCGAGCATAGTGAAATATTTCGACTTTTCCAACTGGTCTAATATATCGGTAATATTAGGCAGCGGGAACGCATCGCCAATTGTAATGTCGTTAATACGACGAAAATCTACCACAACTCGCCACTTTTTATTTGCATTCTCATCTGTTTTTTTGGAACCAAGACAAGTGGAGAGTTACAGCGACTATGTGTGGGTTTGATTATGTCCGACTCAAGCATTTGTTCTATTTGGCGATTTATTTCTGTGGGTGATCGCATCTGTATTAGATAGGAAATCCCCTGCTAGATAGAAGAGGTTATTGTATTTTCTGCAGATGTTGCGAATACTCTCAGGTTCCTCGGAGTTTCAGTAATCGAATTTGATAAGGTTTTTCAGTTTCATTATTCTGCCCTTAACTGGATTCCTTTTCGAGTCTGTAGCGATAACAGCAAAGTCGTCAAAGTCTGAGTATATTGGGTTAACCTCGCAAGTGCCCCATTCGGCTTCCTCCTCATTTGTATTGAGGATGAGGATTTTTGCCATATCGTTGACTGGTTCGACGATCGAATTTCCAAGAAACAAACCTGGACTTATTTCGTTCTTGAAACAAACCGATTCGTGTTTGAGAAAGGAGTTGGAATTTCAATAATAAACTCTGATCGAGCCGGAGTTTTAATTAACCCGTTTTGGTCCGCTCGAAAACTGGTGGAGGGATTTTCGAAATTTTTTATTAACATGTTAGCGTACATGCAAGGATTAAATAAAAAAAAATTCAATACTTTATAAGTATTAGTTTCTGAGAAAACATGTGTTGCGAAAATGCAAGGGTAGACAAAAACGCAACATTTTTCATTTTTATATTTCAATAAAAAATCAACACAATTATTTCGGTGTAATGATAAGAGAAAAATATGAACTCAAAATATTACTATAGTAAAAAAAAATACTTTTATGAAAAAAAAAAATTATGCCTCATGTAAATTATTTTTTTTGTGGTATTCCGGAAAGTATTTCAAATGCAACGGAACATCAATAGCATTTTTGGAGCATATCGAGCATTTAAAATACGCTTTACTTTTGTAATACCTGCATAGTTTTCTTCAATTTTGCTCTATTTTTACGATGTCATGCCGCTCTTGCAAAAATAAACGGGGAGTTTTTAATGTAGCAGCAGAGGACCGTCCATGCTCAGTTCTTCTATTGAGGTCTTTAGTAAAGCTACACTTATTTGCTGCCGATAGCCTATCAATGGCAAAGGTTTTTCGCTTGTAACCTTATGAAGACACCATTCATTAGATATTGCCAAATCTATACAATTGGCGAATAAAGTCCAGAGCCACTTTTTGCCCAGGATTTCAATCCGGTATTGTGACAGAAATCTGTCAAACAAATCAACACTTCCCATGAATTTATTATATGACGATATGATCTTTGGACAGGGTATGTAGATATAGCCCTTTTCTGTGAGGAATATCTTTTTACGCGTGAAACAGGATTATGGTTCTCAAAATTTGAAAGTGCGGAAACGAGTGCATTATCATTCCAACGAATCAAATTTTGTTTCTAAATGGCCTCTATCTTTTTCCTTAAAATTTTCTGTTGGTATTATAGGGCCATACGGTTTTCGCGCACTGTTCCTGTGGCTCAAAATCCTTTCGAACTCAAACTAATCATCAGTTTGTGCGACGTGAAGAAATTGTCAAAACATACAACCTGAGGTCTTTGCACAATTATTAAAGATCAAATACGTCAGTATGTCCAAGGCCGTTACTTTTGGCATAGCTACTGTTCAGTCCTCACACATATATCATACATATGTTGTCATCTCACGATGAATATCATACCAAAGTTTCAATTCCTTCGATGCTTTTCGTTGTTGATGAATACATTTCCTAAAATATAAAATAAAAGAAACACAAAGAACCAAGCTCTGAAACCATGAATAAAAATACTTATCTGATTGTTTTCACATTTCCATCAGAAATGCTCTCCTAAATCAGCTCAAACCAAATCAGGAAACATCCACTAGAACTCTGGGGAGCTGCACTTCACCTAAATGCAATTGAAATTAATTAATAAAATAAATAAACCAATACAAAATGCACAAAAGCATACGTACCGTCTAATATTTTCAATTGTCGATGACATCAAGTGTCACTACGTCAACCAGCTGTCTGTGGTACATTTAGACATCCCATCAATCGTTGCTAGGGCAACACCAAGAGGCGAGAAGACGTAACTGGTTACAGCGGCTATATAAAGCCGATGAATTTCAGTAGATGGAACTATTCTTTGGCAGAGCTGATCTGTATCAGAGCTAATGTGAGTAATAAAGAATCGTGCTTCCTACATTTTCCACAGAAGATAATTCTAATCAGGGATAACCTGAGTTTCCTATCCTATCATACAGAAGATAATTCTGATCAGGGATAACCTGAGCATCCTATCATACAGAAGATAATTCTGATCAGGGATAACCTGAGTTTTTGATTTTTCTAAGAAATCATTTTACTCCACTGGTGCCCTCACGCATCATCACAGAAGATAATTCTGATCAGGGATAACCTGAGTGTCTGATTTTCTACCAAAGCATTTAACTACCCTGGTGCCCTCAGGCATCATCACAGAAGATAATTCTGATCAGGGATAACTGAGTATTTGATTTTCTACCAAAGCATTTTACTACTATGGTGGCTTCACGCATCATTTCAGAAGATAATTCTGATCAGAGATAATCTGAGTGTCTGAATTTTCTATAGAATCTTTTTAATTCCTTGTGCCCTCACGCATCATAACAGAAGATAATTCTGATCAGAGATAATCTGAGTGTCTGAATTGTCTATAGAAAAGTTTTGCTGCATTTGTGCTTAGGCGTAGCCCCCTTTTGAATTTATTTTTAGAAAATTTTAGTTTATTCATAGAAGACTAACATTCTTCTTCTTCCTTCCTTTTTCAGAATAAATAATACACGGGTGGCGGACTGCGTGGCCAACTCTATTTTTTTTTTGAACTTTTTATTGTTGTATTTTTTTTTATTTGAATTTTGTTGTTGGATTTTACATTAGTTTGTAGGTTAGTTTTATATTGATTTTATATTGAATTTTATTGTTATAAATTTTGTGATATTAGGTTAAGCAAACTGAATTATTGAATAAAATTTTATATTTGAAATCAAAAAAACTGAGTTATCCTTTTATACCGGCATTCCTCCCACGAACGAGACTAGATCTCACAGCTACCATTTATCTCAGAATATGGTAAAAATTTAAAAACATGTCCACGTGATGAGCACAATCACTAGAGTTTATACCCGAATCTAATAGGCTTACCTCTGATAAACATCTTGCAGCTGTGCCGATCGTGATATAGCCACATCGACTGGTCTATTGTTGGGCCATGTGAAAAAAATACCAAATTTTGAGCAATTATCTGGCATATGGTTTAAAAATGTCCGAACTTTATAGAATTTATACTTTTTATCTATGAAATTATTGTTAGCAAGATGAAGATAAGATTTAATCTTTTTATAAGTATTTCGCGGCATTGCACTTCTTATTATTGGAAAATTCACATCATGTGATACATTCCAATACATGTTTCCTTGAGGGAAGGAATTATATCCAGAAAATAATTGTATACCTAGAAATCGCTTGAGATGACAAAGATCTAGTATAAAATCCGAATTAATTTGAGCAGCGTAAGTATTTGTTTGTGTTAAGATCAAATTGCATATCTACTCATCAAACAACACGTAGAACAAATCAATAGGTGCCTTACAACCTACTTTGTGCATCCAACTCGTTATTTGTTGGAGTATTGGCAAATTCCGCTGTGCAGTTTTCCCATGTCACGAAAACAGGGTTTAATGGCTCATTCTTATTCCTATTGTTACTGTATTGCAAACGCCGTTTTAAAATTGACAAAGGTTCGTTATCACTGTCGCTATCATCGTGGCCCATAATTTCTACGGTTCCAGCAATATCCTTTGGAAGATCGCTTTCCAAGATATTGAGCTCATTTTCATCAATGTTTTCACAGTCGCTCCAAACTCATCAGGTGGCAAAATGACGTCTCTTCTTCATAGTTACTCGACGTATCAATATTAGCTTGAAGTTGATCTAAGGTCAATTAGTGTAATTGCATACTGTAAGAAATTATTTACGGATTAGTCCACGGTTGCGAAAACGCAACATCCAGATAAAATGCTCTAAAAAAACACTGCTTTGGAAAGAAATTTAAAATTTTTGCGTAATAGTTAGGACAAAACTAAATTTTTATGTACTTCTAATGAGTTTTACAAAATACAATAAAAAAAGTGTTTGTCAAGCCTTGATGGGGATTCCCCGATAAAGACATAATGGTGCTAAAAGGATATGAAGTTAGCTGAATGTTGTTGAAAATATTTACTAGTTGTCAAGAGATGGAACTAGCACCATTATAGTTTCATTATGTTATAAGAAAAAGATGTTCGCAAATGGTGCTGCGAAAACGTAACGGCGGAGTAAAACGGGTTAATGTATGTAGATCCGATTATTTCGGATTTTTAATGGGAAGGAGATCTGATTCCAACTTTTGTGGAATTTGGAAGGAGTTATTACATGATTCCGACTCGATAAAATGTGAAGTAGTTAAAAATTGATTGAAGTTCGTTAACTTCTTTTTCCAATAATTCTTAGACTTCACTTCTTGTGCAGTCCTAGATGATGGAAATATTATTTTATTTGATCTACTCTTTTGTGCGGCTGTAGATGGAGATTTTTGCTTCATATCTTGTGAAGATTTGGATGGAAATTGATTTTTATTTAATTCAGCCTCTTTTGTGGCTATAGATGTAGATAGATTTTCATTCTTTTGTGGCTATAGATGTAGATAGATTTTCATTCTTTTGTGGCTATAGATGTAGATAGATTTTCATTACCTTTCGGCTTCTATACTTGCGAAGCATTGGATTCAGATCGATTTACATTAATTTGCGAAGAAATTGATGGAGATAGAATTACATTAATATTTTTATTGGAGAATGTTATCTCCGCATATAATCGGCTCTTCGTTTAAAACCCCTTTTCTGGGTCTTTGCATTTTAATGAAACCTAAGGTTAATTGGAGTATTGCTCATATGGATAAGATGCATCCGATTCATTTACTTCTGAAGATATGAGTTAATTTTGTAAGTAATACTCGCATTGTATAGACGCAAAAAATCATGACCAATAAGGCCATCGTATGAGAGGATTGAGCTATTTCCCAATATTGGAAATTGGTGTTCTAGGATGGAGTTGTTTTGCTCAGACTTCAAATTCAGTTTACCAAAAATGAATAATGTATTTATATTGCAGACAGCATCTCTGTATCAGACGCTATCTGACTTCAATAGATTCAATTTGATTAGGCTTAAAGAAGTTTTGTTGATACGTATTAGTTTATTGGTGCCAATCTTCCATCGAATTGCTGCGGGCTTTCGATGAATCTGTGCCATTGTTTGTATTTGCGATAGGCTTCCGAAATTGCCCCGCTGCATCCATTTTCCCTGTTTGGATGCCGACGAATTCCTATAATTTCTCCTCTTTGGTAATGGTAACCTAGCCGAGATATTTGCAGTACTATATCTCGGCGGTGGGGCTCGATTTTCTTGAATTTCTGACTGCTTCCAATTCCTGTTCTGTGGCTGTCTGTTGGCCGTGCTTTTTTTTGGAGTTGTATTCACTTTTCGAAAATTGTTGGAGTCCCTTTGAGCATTGGGGACTAGAGCTTTTTTTGCCGCTTCTCGAGGGTATGCGCCATCCGATGACAATATCGACATGCCGGGAAATCTAGAGGACGTTGTAGTTTCGAATTTAGTTTTGGAATTGCGTTAAAATCCTGCGCTCTGTATGACTGGGCATATTGAAGCAGCATGCCTCAGTCTATTACATTTAAAACAGCGTAGACTGAGATTCGTATTCTGTTGGAGGGGATTTTGGTTTACCTTGTTATTTGTTTGTAAGCTTGCTTGTATAAGTTCCCAACGTGATGTGTGATCCATAATATGTGATTTAAGTGAAACGAAAGATTTATCAAGGTGGACTTTAGCTAAAGTCTGGAGCTGTGAATTGGATAATCCGTCCTCAAGGGGTCTCACTGCTTGGCACCATTATCTTTTAATAGCGATTTCAAACGAGTTCTATCACTTGTGTATGAGTGTGCTGCCTCATTTAGTTTGGACAGAGTTGTATTAAGTCTTTGTAAAAAATCTTTTACACTTTCTCCTATTATCTGTCTGTGATGGCAGGGTGGATCTGGAAAACTTTTCCTCGACATTTAGCTGTAAAATTGATTTTAAAGTAGTCCAATCTTCTACTTGATTGTACCTAAATATGTCGTGTGCCTCTGCAGAAAATTTATTCCTTTTTAAGCTAAGGAAGGAGTACTTTTCATTCACATTCGATCCTGTTTTATACATATCATCACAACTAGATATAAATTTGTGAAGATCTTTCGGATTTCCAGTAAAATTGGGTATTAATTTTCTGCATCTGATAGCAACAGAGTAGATTGGTTTCTAAAGGAGACAATATGATGATGATCTGTGAAGTTAGTTATATTATTCAATCAATATGCGTTCGAATCGCGAGTCCAGCTGTTCCTGGAGCCCGATTAAGGTATCTGTGTTAGATGTTTCTACCTTAGATCATATAACAAACAGGATAGGCTATGCTGTGTAAAATTCGTGTACGTGTGATAAGCATTTTTTTTCCTAGATGGGAAGGAGGGGAATGACAAGAGGGCTGGGTTATTTAGTTGGTGTTAGTTCGAAGTCTGAAGTTCTTTGAATTTATCTAAAATAGTCCGTTGTTTTCGTAGTGATTTTTCCTTAAAGAAGTGATTTAGTTATACTTACTAATAGTGAGAAAGAGCAGTGAAGTATATGTGTAAAAGATTTTATATAATCGAGACTCCGGGAGTCTTGAATTATGGTGAAAAAGTGTGCTGCGCTGTGTTGCAAAAATAACCGAAGTTATTGCCGTAAGAAATCATTTATGAGGCAAGTTTAATTTTTTCAACAATAAATTAAAGTGTTTTAAATAAAATATATGTGAAATACTTATAAAAATAAACAGCCGTGGCGAAAAATTTAACATTTTCCAATGCCGGTTTGTTTACAATTGATTTGTCATTGTTAGATGACGGAAGGTTTAGGATGTCAGCCATACAAAGGCAAAGACAAGAAATATTATCAGCAAATAAATGGGGCACTGGGAAATTTTTTAAAAATTTAAAAAGCTATAAAAATATTATAAAAGTATAAACATAAAAATTAATTTAAAAATTTTGCGATATAATGGGACCTCTTCTATTGAATTTATTCAATATTTAATAAAGTGTCAACCACTAAATTATGTGCCCGCTCTGAAAATATCTTAGTTTACGACTTCCATGACTAAACAAACAAACATCGATGCAATTCTACTACATCAAGAAAAATGCTTAAGTTTTTCTTCCTCATAGCCTATCCTGTTCGTTATATGATCTAAGGTTTCTACATTGCCGTAAACATCTATTTTGAAATAGGCATGGTACATTCTATCAGAGCCAGCGCATAAAATTATTAAGGCATGTGTTACTTTGAAATCATCCCAATACGCATGCAAAGACTTTAGTTTTTGCGATAAGTTTGTATGGCTTGTAGTTTAAAGTGAACCAAGATCGATAGACTGAATTATACGTGACATAGAATTTTGTCTATCTTCTTGCAGTCTAAATCGTACTATGTCAGACTGATCCCGGTCTCCACATTCCTGCATAGCTTCAGTATTGGTACCTTTTTGTGAATTTTTGGGAGGTGCGATATAAAATGGATTATTTGCGTTATCCGCATGAGTAGAAATGAATTTCAACCTATCAAACAGTGTTGCTCTGATTAGGTTGTACCAATCCGTTGTCTTATCAGAGCATGATTGTTTGCAGTATTCATGAGTTTCGTCGAATTTCTTGTGTTTTTGAATGTTGGATTCTGTTTTCTCAAAAGCAGCCCATTGTCGTTTTCAATTTTTGAAGTTTACTAGAATCAAATTCCGAAGTTTTATACATTTTGCTGGTATTATGATATTCTTTTAATATCTTTCCAATTTCTTCGATTTTTTGAACTTCTAACAAGCAAAGCTCGTCAAAAGTTTTGTTTCTTCGGGCATGTTGTTATGTTATGTGGGGCGTAAAAATTGCGGAAAAACAGAAGCAACATCTATTTAGAATTTTACACACAAAAGAAAGTTTGTGTGAAACTAAGGATAAAAACAGTGAACAAGTTGTTTGTATTTAGATATCTTGTTAGAAATTAAATATTAGTAAAAGACAATTTGTAATTATTTGTTGCAATTGCCAATATGATAAATTGTAGTTTTTGTACTATTACTGAAAAAAAGTGGTTGCAGGGAAAAACAAAACAAAAATTTTTTGACGCACAATACAAAAAAAGCTGCGTGAATGAAGAGCATTTGATTTCCAATTTTAAATCACTCAGCTGCATATATTGCAGCTGCTGAGCAGCTGATAGAAAAAAAAAATTAGATTCAGAGAAGTCGTAGATATGTATAATGTATAGGGTTGCTACTCAAAATATACAAAGGGGACCATTTTGGATTCAAAAAGGATCTAAAGTGTAAAAATATGGACCAAAAAAATCTAAGTAGGCCTAGTTGTTTTTAATTCTTTATTCTTAAGTTAAAGAAGTATAAAAATGTATATAAGGCTTTGTAAATAGTATTCAAAAAATAAACGACTCTCTCTTATAACAAAAATAACTAAAACAGCTTTACAGGTTTTTTAAATCCATGATTTCAATTTACTTATAAATTTTTCTTTCAATGTAATAAGTATAAAAAGCCTTTCTTAGATAAAAGCAGTTAAAAAGGGTCTGTCATCCGACAACAACTATACTATAAATGGATATAACTCCTTTGCTGCCATTATATTATTGAATGTAGATAATTCTAATCTTTTTCTTAATTTATTTTTATTAAAAGCAAAATTTGAAAATTTCCTTTCAGCAGCAGCTGAACTATGAGATAAAGTTAGAAGAGCAAACACAAAATTACATAATTCTTCGAATGAAGATTCACCTACAGCATTGTTCATTTGTTCCAAAACAAATTTACTTCACTACTGCAGTCAACATGAAGTTGAGATATTTGAAATAATCTCCAATGAGAAGTGAATAATTCAATATAACAGTTAATTAAATGGGAAAAATTTAACAATAAAGGCAAAATTGATGATTTTCGGATTCAATAGGGGAAAGTGCTGTACTTTGAATATGTGTGTACCTTGGTCTTTTTATTTTCCACGCGGACTGTACTTACCACCTACATAAACCACTTTTATATCGATTTTACTAGTCCACAGATGGCACAAAAGTGATTCTAGGAAAGTGCATTCTCTAGGCTTACTAGATTTACTGGTTTTGATGGCGATATATGGCGAGTCATTGCGGCTGCAAAACGCTAAATAAGCTGAACACCATTTTTTAAAGATAAAAATGTATCTACTAACTGTGTTTTTTAACAAGTAAAGGCTTAGAAAAAAAAGGGAATCCTCCTTTTTGTCAGACAAATGTACAGTTATTACGAATTAAAGAATCATCTACGAAAAAGTAAAGTTTTCAAGTGAGAACGAATTTTAAGTGTTTGAGTTTTATATATTTTATATCTTTGAGTTCCAGATTAGCTAAAACTTCTTTATATTTAGTGTTATAAATCGTGCATTTTGTGTTGAATTGTGCGCGTTGGAATATTTTACAGGCAGTTTTGTTTCTTATGAAAGAGTTACGTACCTTGGACACTTAAATCATTTGTACCATGGACGTGTCCAAGATACATGATCCGCATTTTATTTTTTTTTTTAATTTTTTTTATTATTCTTAGAGCTAATATGTCACGTAGCAAAGATGGAAATAAAAAACTAGGACCTCAGAAGGAAAATATTGAGGCAGCCGTGGATGACGTTATTGAAAAGAATATATCATGTAAGGATGTCAGGAAGCAGCGAAAGTTCACAAGAGTGCTAGAACAACTCTTATGCGTCATGCAAAATTATTTAAGGCCCCTGGGAAAAATAGCTGTACCTATATTAAAAATAATGACATAAGAAAATTTTTTTCTCAAAAAGAGAAATCAACGTTAGTTGAATACTTTAAGTAAGCTGCACGTATGCACTACGGCCTTCCATTGCTAGAAGTGCATTGTTTAGCTTTTCAATATGCTAAAGCAAATGAGAAATGTTATCCTGCGGAATGGGATGAAAAACAAAAAGCAGGACTATCTTGGTTGAGCCAATTTCGCTCAAGGCATAAATCTGACTTATCATTGCGAAAACCAGAAGGAGCCAGCTTATCCCGATCGACCAGTTTTAACAAAAGCACTATGGCTTACTTATTTTATAATTAAAAAAAAATTAAAAATAGGAGATTTTCCACCCAGCCATATAATTGTGACGAATCTGGAATTAGCACAGCTCACGTTCCACCAAAGATATTGGGACCCAAGGTAGCAAAACAGATTGGCAGCATGACATCTGCTGAAAGAGGAACTAACGTTACTATTATTGCTGCAATAAACGCCATTGAGAATAGTATTCCGCTTATGCTAATATTTCCTCGAGTCAACTTTAAAGATTTTATGATGAAAGGGGCTCCGCCTGGATCAATAGGGGCCGCCAACCCATCAGGTTGGTCAAACGAAGAACTATTTCTCACTTTTCTGGAACATTTCATTAGTCAGACGAAGCCATTAACTGATCATCCAGTGATATTATTAATGGATAACCATGAAATTCATGTGTCTATTCGCGCTATAGTAAGGGCCAGAGAAGTTGGTATTATTTTTCTGACTTTTCATCCGCACACAAACCACAAAATGCAGCCCCTAGATCGTACAACTTTTGGTCCCTTCAAATCTTTTTACAATAAAGCTGTAAGCGAGTGGATGATTACTCCTGGGAAATTCGGGAAGCCACTTACGATTTACGATGTTGCTTAACACCGAACAATATCATAAGCGGTTTTAGGGTAACTGGAATCGTCCCTGTAAATGAAGATATATTTGGAGAACAAGACTTCCTGCCTTCTAATGTCACTGATCGTCCATTTAATGAAAACAATAATGCATTCAACTCCCAAGTATAGCCTCGAGGAGAGAATCTAGTCTCCGTTAATATCGAAGAAAAATCTGGATCCCTCTCTCTAGAACTTATAAGACCCTAGCCGAAAGCAATGGCTAGGAAATCAAACAGGGTAGGCCGAAAGCCAGGAAAGCCTCGTGTTTTGACCTGATTCACCGGAGAAAAAGAAATAGAGGTATCTAAAAAGAAAATAAAAAAGGAGAAAATTGGTGCAGCTAAAAAAATAATATGGAGACAAAAGGCAGCAGTTTTAATCACTTTAGTTTTCTATAGTTAACTGAATTTTTTTTAGACCACTGTAGCTGTTCGTAATGATGAAGTTACTTTATTTCTACACTCTGAAGAAGACATTGATCTTCAAACTGAGGCTAGAGAGCAAGAGTTGCAGAAGAAAATAGAGGACCTGGATATTTCTAAGGCAAGCTATGTTCTTGTAAAAATCAAAGGAAAAAATTCATTTCAGTATTACGTAGCCCTGGTAGTTTTCAAAAAACAATACGGTGAGGTATCGGTAAAATATTTGATAAAATCGCCAAATTCTTATCAGTTTCGATGAAAACTCAGAAATTTTCGATCTAGCCCAAGAGGATGTGGTGTTGAAGCTCCCACCTCCATTAGGTGTAGCCGGAACATCACGCCAAAAAGGCTACTTAAAATTTTCGATTGACTTTGCAAATTACGGTATTCAATAATAAATTGTTTTTGCCAGAACAAGGTATTTTATGGTTTTAGGAATTTAACATATGTTTTTATTATTAATCTTTGCGAATATTGTTTCTTTGTTTTTTGTTTTTGTTTAATAAAGAGTGTTATTTAATTTAACTCGGTGATATACTATCATTTCTCCTTACTAAATTACAAATTTCCAAGGAACAACTCCCCACTGTCCATGGTACAACTGCATATTGTACCTTGGACCGAAAGCAGGAACTTCACATTTCCTTCCATATATCCTGAAATGTAAATTTTTAACTGCATATGCGACTATTATTGGAAAGGTGGATTAGACAATCTGTAACAATCGGTTGGTTAAGATTTTTCTTATTAGGTTTTTCAAAAAAAAATACTATTTCGAAAAAGGTACCAAGGTACAGCACCTTCCCTTACTTTCTCCGGCTGTAAAATTGACAAATGTTTTAAATTTAAGTTACTAAAGTCAAAGCGCACTTTTAACTGTTTCAAAAATTCTATATAAAAACTAAGAATATTTGTTTTAATTGAATTTTTTTCTGCACGGGTAATATTTCAATTTTGAATACATATTTCCGTTTTTGTTCCAATGTTGTAAATCTCTCCAATTTGGACATAATTTGTTCTATAATTGAAATCAATTTCATATATAGTCACATCTTAGAAAATTTCTTGATATTGACTTAAAATTTGATTCCATTTGGGAATATATATAGGGCAACTGTAATTTTTCGACTGGAACTCTTTATTTAAATCATTTATTACTTTTAATATATAAGATAAGAAAAGAAAATAAGTTTTGCATTCTAACTTATCCATTAATTCACCTAACTCTCTCGAATGGACACCATTATTTTCTAAGTAACAAGATATAAAATACAGTTTCAGTGCATCCTACTGTTCACTAAGAACGTAGCTCTACATAACCATCTGGTTTGTGATAGACCTAAGATCTTGTGTGATTGCACTTCACAAAATTCTTGAAACTCTTTAAAATCATTTAATCGTTTTGCACTATGTGCAAAAAAGTTAAAAATATCTCTTGAAAGACGTTCAATAGGAATGGGTAGTTGCTTTGTAGCATAAGACGCACAAAGTTGAAGTGATTGACAAGTGCATCTGATAAAGAATAATTCTATGTTTCTGTGCTTTAATTTTTTTTTCACGCCATTTAGTTCCCCCGCCATTACACTGGCATTATCGGTATCTAATCCTATCATATTTCCCAATGGAACATCAAATTTCTCAAAAAGATTTATAAATTATTCGGAAATTGCATCAGCGTCAGCTCTAATTAACTCTATTAACGCCAAAAATCGATCTTTAATTATCCTCGTTTTTTTTCTGTCAAAGTAGCATGCAACTAAAACGGGGGTGCTCTAGTAGAAACATCAATTGTTTCATCTATTATCAATAAATAAATATTATATTATTTCTTCCTCCTTGGTATAATATAGAAGTTTTTGCCTCATATAATTCACACCCAAAATTTATTCTGAGTTTATATGAGAGGAGATAATTTTGATCTGTTTCAAGCATCTACAGCAAGCAGAAAACCAAGCTGTACCGATGAGTGTAAGGTTTTCTGCTAAGACGAAACGGTTCTTCTTCCTCTTTTTTATTTTTTCAGCCCACTGCGGGCGAATACAGGTTCGATTCGTTTCGAATGAATCCGGTTTTTTAAATTTTTTAAAATTTTTTTAATAAAAATTTTTGTTTTCTTTTGTTTCCATTTTTTTTCATTTTTTCATTTCTTTACTTTGTTCTATTTTTTCATTTGTTTTTCAAATCACTCAATTTCGCTATTTGGGACCTGTTGATGAGTCAAAACCAAGACTTGAAACTTGTCACCAAAAATATAATGGGTTGTGTGATGAAATAACAAATTAAAAACATTTTTTAGCTTTTGCTATATTCCGGAGAATCCAAATAAATTCCTTCTTGAACAAATACAAATCTATTATCAATGAGAATTTGTTATCTCTTAAGCCAGCAAGAACACTTTTTCTGCCCTTTATGCCTAAAGCTTCCACTACTTGTTTTGCCTTGGTCTTACTGCAACGCACAGCTTATACAATTTTTAAATCTGGACAACACTTGCTCAATAAATTAAAATTGTCCATATTTAGAAATGACAAGTTGTAAATCATACAAACCATTAACATGGTCGTTTCTGCAAATTCTATTTGCCGTTTTAAAGTCTCGTCTTCTGCGTCACAGAATGATTTAATTAAAACTCGGTTCTTTTTGTTTTCAAAATTCTTCTTATGAAGTGGTGTTCTACTGTGGCGCTTCAGATGACCAATGTGATTTTGAAGTGTTTTATTACATACCTTACAGTAACACTTCTCTTGTAATTTTTCAAGCCACGAAAAGGTTTTCTGCCAATTTTCTCGAAATTTATGATTTTTGAACTCAGTAATATGAGGATAAACATATCTTGAATCAGTAAAAAAGATCTGGGAGTAAAAAACTTCTAATATTTCAATTGCTAAGTGCAAACTTCTCCGACGATTCCGAAATATTCTTGACCGCTGTTGATGATGGGACATTTTCCATCAACCTGTGTCGTTTTTGGGGAGTACTCTTTTTCTTATAACAAACCTATAAGTTTACGTAATTATTTTCAGTGCGTTTGGAGTATAATAAGTGTATTTACTCATCCTGTTCCTGTTCCTGTTCTACACCTGTTCTTAAATGATCGCAAGCAATACAATAAGGGGAGTTGAGATTCAGATTTTCTTTTAGTTATTCCCTGGCGCGACTGATTTCCGAAAATATGAATGCAGCCACGCAGAATACGAGATACAGAAAGTTTACTTTAGGCTCAGTATTTAAATGTAAAATACTCTTATAAATGTTAAGCATAGCCAGATTTCCCAAATTAATTTCATAAGTAAGAACAAACAATACAATTTTGCAACACAAATGATAGCCAATTAAAAAATCTTCTTCTTCATTTAAGGTGTCAGATTCAGACTACACAATCTTCTGCGTTGTGAAATTTCGATTGCTACTCTAGCAGAATTCATTTTCTCGTTCTATTTCGTTTCAGAATGATTTGGAGCGAGTGGATTTGCAGAAAGGGAAAAAAAGAACGAGGTTTATTTTTCTTAACAAAAAGGGTCTTCTTTTAGAAAAAAAAGGTCCGTGGGACCACGGAGGGAAAAAAGGACCAATTTTGGTCCAATTGGACCAAAGTTGCAACCCGGCGACAAAGTCTTATCGCAGAGGGCGCTTCTGGAAGAGCGGATTTTATATTTAATGTGAAGAATCAAAATTTTCTTTCAAATTGAAAGAAAGAAGAATATGGAAAAAATTCTTTTTCACCCTTTGTATGTATATATAATATAATGTACATAATTCAAAAAATTTAAATATCTAAATAGCTGGGAAATATCTATATAAATACGAGGGAAAAAAAGAACCGGAAAATATGTAAATATGCGAATAGTCAGGAAAAATATGAATCCTTAGAAGTTATGCCAATGAATAGAAATTATATAAATTTGTGTATGTATAACTTTGAAATATGTAGAAAACCAGGAAATATGCATATGGCTTGAAATGATATACCAGAAAACATTAATTATTTAACAAATGAAATATATATAAAAAAAATCTTTCTTTGTTTTGCGTACTACCAAGGACTCTATAATACAAAGATGTTCAGGCTTCAGGCATATTTTAACTCAACTCAATTTTCCAAAATAGAATTGAATATCTAAGTCTCCACAATGTTTCACACCCAACAAATTTTCTTAGTTTTCTGCAGAGAATCTCTATTGTTACGTTTGCATGTAGTGTCGCAGTTCTCAAAATGTGCAAAGCCAGGCACGCAGCAAATCTTGTTTTTCATTTTCAGCTGAGTAAATTGTTGCTGTTTTTGGGATGAAAGGAATGGATAAGTGTGTAAATTGGATGGATTAATTGGATAGGCTTTATGCCTATGCAATGGATGTGAGTGCCACGCTATAATATAAAATCTTTGATGTCTTGGCCTTATGTACGGAAGCCCTCAATGTTTTCTTAGAAATTTACTAGATGCTTTTTGATTAGAATTTGTATGCATTTCTAGAGGCCGACAACGACACACATGAGAGTGTTGAATCTGAAAATAACTCCATTCATCCACAAAAGAATAAACATAACATAAACATAAACATTTATTTATTTTTGCACCATTACCAAAGACACGCAAAGCGTTGGGTACATCATAGTATGTATATGTGTTTATAATGCGATCAAGCTCTTTTGCTTGCCCGCGACTTCCTTAAGGTACTCAACCTTAAAGCGGTAGTTCTAGTGGCGAAGTGTATTGAGGTACTCAACCTCAATAGAAAACAGTTGTAAAGTATTGAAGGTACTCAACCTTAATACGTTTATCAATGAAAATTCGCTACATAAAAACTCTCGACTTCGGACGAACAACTAATAAATTTATTTTCTCGAAAAGTCCCTTTTTTATACAAATTATCTACTGACAATCAAAAATATCAAAGTCAGCAACAATTCTAAATTATTTTCTTCCCATAGTCACATGAAATCAGATATATGTATTTTGCTTACCTACCTACAATATAATTGTCACTGCGCCTTCTGTTATCACAATTCTCATGCAATATGATCTTGTTTACTTGCCTAGTGCAGACGATTTCATGAGAATTGTGATGGGCAGCGGTGAGAATCAATTGTAAGCAGATTTACAATTAATGAAATTTAAGTTTTTGGTATGTAAAGCTAAGGAATGTGCTATAATACTATGCATATGGCTAGGCTTGAACATTCTCCCCGCGTTGAGCTGGCTCAAGATCTTCTGATTGTAATAGGTCCAGGGAAGTGGTTCTTGGCAATGGTACGGGTGGTCTAGGGTGTATTGTTTGATGTCCAAACGTATGTTGTTTATATCTCCATGTCACGTATACGATGAGAGCCAATATTAATAGCAAACTTGTGTAGCCAATGGTGTATTGATGAGTATCATGAAAGTTGATGTCCTTGGGAGCTAGTCTTTCCATTTCCTTGAGTGAGTTTATTCTCATTTGAAGTTCTTGGATGTCTTGCATGATGCCTTGTGCTGGGGAGACCTTCAAAACGAGGTCGGTGTTGGTGTTGTTTAGTGTACGGATAAAGTCGGTGAATCTTGGTGTGGTAATAAATTGACCTTCTGAGTGGCTGGAGATAATGTTGTGGCCCCTTATAGTGGTAGAATCATCCCGGACAGAGCATTGTGGGCTTAATTCTAATATACCAGAACCTTCGAAGACTTCTTGATGAACTGACCCTTCACAAACAATATTTATGGTTGTTCGTGTTGGCATCAAGTATATCCAATGATTGGGGGTGGCTAATTGTATCCATCGAAGGGAGTGAGCTAATGTAAGAAAACAGTTTCTTGGTGTTGATTGTGTCAGCAGATTGATCTCGCACAGGCTATGATTGGACTGCTTGTTATAGATCGGATGATGTTGCTTGCAGATGAATCCTGATTCGCCTACTCGGCATGATCTTAGTTCGTTTTCTTGTAAAGGATAATACTGATCTCTATGGAGACTGATTATCAAGAATTCTGTTGATGATTGAATTATCATGAGACTGTTGTTCCTTAAAAATGGGATTGACACCAAGTGCATCATTTCAAATTGTTCAGATGTAAATAATGGTAGAGTTAACCGAAAGATCATGTGGCTAGGACTGGCTCGTCCTTCAACTGACATGATGCTGTACAATTTTATCAAGTCCTCAGGTTTCGCCGGCAATCTCAGTGATGATGTCAGATGCTCTTGAATATGACTGACCTCCTTATTGAACTGTCTTGGCGCCAATAGGTAAGGATTTATTTTCCCTTGATGAGTATCAATTAGTACGTCCCACAGCGTTGATTGGATCCGTTGATAATTATTGATATCCATTACTAACCGGAGTGAAAGTGTTGTAAATATTTGTGTTATTCTTAGCTGGTGGGCTTCATGTGTTAGGTTTTTGAGTTGAGAGATGGTTGTATTGAAATATTTATGAAACTCCATGAACGGGCTCTCTGTCCTTTCTTGTGACCTTTTGATTACATTGGCAGTTGAGTCAATTACTGAGGTGTGGTTCTTAATGAGCTATAGAAGATAGTGATCATTGCCTTTCATATTTTCAATTACTTCAGACATCTGGTTGGCATTTTCTGAATCTAATACCCCAAATAAGGAGTTGGCCAGACTGCCTATAATGTTTAAGGGAGCTCTTTTTGTTCTCGATCGCACCTTTTTATGACTATGAAGTAGGAGCTCATTACCATTCTGCATTTCGGTTAGGAAACCTTTAGGATAGGCTCGCAGGATATCTTGTCAGTAATTATGTTGCAAAGATTACTCAAATTGCTTATGCCACAACGTATAGTTTCGTATTCTTCCCAAACTGGGCTCATGTTGTAGTGCACTACGAGCGTCCATTCGTTGGATATGAGGTGAGCGTTGCCCCTGGGCTCAAAATATATTCCTAGTTTAGATTTGAATTCGTTAATTCGTACTTGACTGAATACTGGCAAGATTAAGCAGGTAAATAGCAACAAGCTTGTTGCACCACTCTGACGATGTCTTCTTTTGTGGGATGTTGCACTTTCTGAGATAGATACCGTTGGACCTTCTGAGGCAACTGATGTTGCACCTTCTGAGGTGGATGCTGTTGTTATTGAAGAAGCGTTTGGCGAAGTCTTGCGTTTCTGCGTGTGTTTTGAATGCGACGTTTGTTCTTTGGAGTCTTCGATAGTCAAAGAGTTGCCTAGCATTTGATGAGTTGAATCACTGCCATCTTCAACGGGCAATGGTGCTAGTTTATGTATGGGTCTTCGTAATATGCCTGATGACGTTCTCACGTCTGCTACTCTCACCAAACCATCTTGTCCCCTGACTGTTTCTATGATTCGACCTAGCTGCCATTGGGTTGTGGGAAGATTTTCTTCCTTTATCACCACCATCATTCCTGGACGAGCATTATTTGATTGTTGTTTCCACTTGTAACGATGTTGTAACTGGCTGAGGTATTCCTTGGACCATCTTTGCCAGAACTGATTTTTTAGAATGAACACTTGTTTCCATCGCTGTGAAAGGCTGCTCTTTGAAGGTTGTGCGTTTGGATCTGCAGCGGTCGTGAGTGGCTCTCCGATTAAAAAATGTCCAGGAGTGAGAGCGGTTAGATCGTTTGGGTCACTAGATAATGGCGTTAATGGCCGAGAGTTCAGAATGGCCTCAATTTCGATCATAAGTGTTTCAAGTTCCACATATGTCAATGATTCTGATCCGATGTTTCGTTGCAGAAAATATTTGGCTGACTTCACTGCGGCCTCCCACAAGCCGCCAAAATGTGGAGCTCGAGGTGGAATGAAATGAAACTGAATCCCTTTAGCTGTGCAATATGAGGCTATTAATTGTTGTGAATTTCCATGGTGAAGGTTCTCTTCAAGTTCCTTGAGCTGGTTCTTTGCTCCTACAAAGTTAGTAGCATTGTCGCTGTACAGGTTGCTGCAACTTCCTCTCCTTCCAACGAAACGCTTAAGGCATCCTATAAATGCTGCTGTGCTCAGATCACTTGCAACTTCGAACTGTACTGCCTTGGTTGCAAAGCAGCAAAAGACTGTAATATATGCTTTCTGAGGACGTTTGCCTCTCAGAGTAAAGTGAATCCAAATAGGTCCTAAGAAGTCTACTCCAGCGTTTGTAAAAGGTCGTGCTGGTTGCATTCTGTGTGCAGGAAGGTTCCCCATGAATTGGTTGAGCAGTTTTGGTTTGGCCTTGGCGCATCGGATGCACTTCCCCACTATTGATCGAGCGATAGTTTTATCCTTGATGGGCCAATATCTTTGGCGCGTTGTGGCCAGAAGTGTCTGTGGTGCACAGTGTAGATTGCTTTCCTGAAGATGTGTCATCAATAGCTTAGTAAAGGTATGTGCGTATGGAAGTAGTATTGGGTGCTTTGCATCCAAGGGTAAATTAGCTGCTTCCAATCGCCCTCCTACTCTGATTAAGCCTTGGTTGTCTATGACTGGAGACAAGCTGCTCATAGGACTGCTGTTATGGACATACCCCGTACGATGTAATTGTGATAATTCTTCCCTGAATTCCCTTTGTTGAATTGATTTGATGATGATTGTGGTAGCCTCGTCAAGTTCCTTTGTTGTTAATTGCTGGTTTCTGTTGCGACAGTAATGGACAGGTCGACAATTTCGTGTGAATCTCAAAACATAACCAACAATTCTTTGCCATCTACTGAAGTTATTCTGATGTTCTATGGTGTTTACAAAGTGTGAATCTTCACTAAAGACTTTTAGAATAGTTTTCGGGAGCCTTTTTTCCCGCTCCGTGTATGATTTGATGTATTGTGGAGGCCAGTGGTTTTCTGTGCCATGAAGGAATAGAGGACCATAAAACCAAATGTTCTGAGAAGCTAGTTTTTCTGGATGTACTCCCCGCGATACAAGGTCGGCCGGATTCTGTTTTAAGCTTACATGCCTCCATTGGTCTGTTGATGATATTTCTTGAATAGACACGATCCGGTTGGCGATGAATGTATGATATAATGCCGGATCCGAATTGATCCAGTCCAATGTGATTTTTGAATCAGTCCAGTAATAGCATTGGACGTCCTTCAAGTTTAGATCGGATCTGACTCGGCTAGCTAGTTCTAGAGTCAGTTTTGCTGCGCACAATTCTAGTCGTGAAAGAGTGCATGGTTTGGCTGGAGCTACTCTTGATTTAGAGCATAGGAGTCGCACGGCCTTCTCAGAGATAAAGCTTGAATCCGCCACTCCTTAGAGCTTCATGCAACTGCCTCTGTAACTGCAATGCTTCAACCAAACTATTTGACCCCGTCATTACGTCGTCCACATAAAAGTCTCTTTCAATTGTTTTAGATGCCAGTGGATAAATCGCCTTGAACTCCTTTCCTAGTTGTTGAAAACATCTAGTCGCAAGGTATGGTGCTGATGTGGTGCCATATTTAACAGTGCGCAGGTTGAAACATTTTATAGGTTTGGTGCTGTTGTCTCTCCACCAGATTAATTGAAACTTCTGGTCCTCTGGATCCATTAATATTTGTCTGTACATCTTTTCGATGTCGGCTGTGAAGACAAACCATGGGATGCGTAAACGAAGCAATATTGAAAATAAGTCGTTTTGTATGGTAGGGCCAGTTGACAAAATATCGTTCAACGAAGTGTTTGATGATGATTTGCAGGAGCCGTCAAACACTACTCTTAATTTCATTGTTGTGCTGTCTGGGTTTACCACAGCATGGTGTGGCAAGAAATAATATGGCTTAGTGACAGTGTTGAAGTTAATTTCTCTCATGTGCTCGAGTTCTATATATTCCTTCATGAAGTCCATATATTGTGTATGTAATGATGGATTCCTTTCGAATTTTCGTTCGATGGCTAGAAATCGGCGCAGAGCTACATCTTTTGATTCGCCTAATTCCTTGGTGTCTCGATTAAAGGGTAGTTTAACAATAAAACGCCCAGTGTTATCACGCTTGATGGTGTTTTGAAAATGATGTTCACATCTAGTTTGTTCTGCTGTGAGTTTAGGAGAAACTGACTGTGCTTCATCTAATTGCCAAAATTCTTCCACTTGTGTCTCTAGATTGATATCTTCTGTTGTAGAGATGCCACAAGTTAAAGTTTGTTGTGCTAACTGGGGTGTTGTTCCTGCAGCTACCCAACCAAAAACAGTGTTCTGTAAAATAGGCAAGTCTGTTCCAAGTCTTATTTGACCAACCGACAGAAGTTGATAATAAAGGTCCGCGCCAATGAGCAGATCTATCTTGCCTGGACAGTTGAAACTTGGGTCCGCTAATTCTATGTTGCGAGGAATAGACCAGGACTCCGTATCTAATTCGTAAGTTGGCTGTGAGGAAGTTATTTCCGGAAGAACGAAGGCTTCGATTCGTGCTGTGAAGTCGTTGATCCGTGACATGACTTGTACATTTATTCTATGTTGGGTGCGTTGCTTAATTTCTCCTATACCTTGTATGAGCATCGTTTCTGATGATTTTCGTAGACCAAGTTTACTTGACAAACGTTCTGTTATGAAGTTTAGTTGCGAACCTGAGTCAAGAATCGCTCTACATCGGATAGTTTCACCCTTGCCATTTGGTATCATTATTAATACGGTTCCAAGCAGAACATAATTTCTCTTCAGTCAATTTGTGCACACTTTTACTTGGTATGCCATCTTGCGACGCTCTATAGGTGAAAGTTTTAAAAATTTAGGGCATGCAAATAATCCATGTTGCCTCTGATAAGCCTTGCAAAGGGTAGGGCTGGCTCCTGTGACCAGTACTGATGATTTGTTGATGAGTCTACCTTCTGCCTTCTGTGAGCCTAGTGTCGCTAGAGCCTGGAACCGAAGTTCCAAGAACTTCAGGAACTCTTCTACTGATTGTATATCTCTGGGTGCCTGTAATCCTTGCTCATATAGAACATGGGTTGATTTGTCTACCTTTTTTAGAAGCAAGTGTAGCAATATTGGATCCCATGTGTCTGTCTGGATTCCAAAATTATTCAATGCCAAGATGCATTCCCTTGTAGTGTCATGTAGCCTCTTTATTGATGTAGAAGAGTCTGGTGTGGTTACTTGTTGTCCTAACAATTTTTCCAACAATGTTCTGGTCAGCAACCTTTTGTTGTTGTATCGTTTTGTAAGGGTATCCCAAGCCGTTGAATAGTTTGCATCTGATATTGGCAAATGTCTGATTAGGCGTTCAGCTTCACCAGTTAGATTAGTTTTGAGAAACCACATTTTCTGAGCTCCTCCAATGTCTTGTTCGTGAACCATTTGTGAAAACAAGTCATGAAATTGTTTCCATCTGAGGTAGTCACCATCAAATTGTGGCAGCGAGATCTTTGGCAATTTCATCTGTGTTGATATTGTTGATCTGGGTTGATCCATACTTGAGTTTAAAATCTCTTCGGACCTTTGCAGTAACTTCGCCAGCATGTTTTGCGTGGCTTCCTCAACTCTATAATATTCTTCTGGGTCATATTCATAGCAGTCATAAATGTCTTCTGCAGCTTCCCAAATGGATTGGTTGATAGTCCTTAGTTGTGCCCAGTACTCATTGTTTGTATTGCTTTTAACATTGTAATATGCTCCTGATGATTCTTGTGTATTGACACCTTCCAGTACTCTTTTCAGTGCAGCCATAATTGCCAGCTGTTTGCGGACAAGCCCTCGTAATGCATCTGATGACGAACTCTTGACGTTATCAACATGAGTTTTTGATGCAATTGAGTTTTTGGGCTTCGCACCCTTCATCTGTTGGCTTTCGCGTTTGCTGCTCATCTTGATGTTGAATACCTTTATTGGGGTTCAAGACCGTATCATGAGATGCTAAAGATTGCTGAACCTCCTCTTGAAGCAGTTCATGAACCGTGTTGGAAATTTGTTCTCTTATGGCTTCATAACCATCCTTGAATTCCTCATAATGATGGAAGTAGTCTGGGTTGACTTGTTTGTCAAATTTTTCTCGAAGCTCACTATCGGTCTTGTCGTACTTTGTCCATTGCTCATCCAGGCGGCTCAAACGGTTCTTGTAAAATCTCAGATCTCTGTCAGCAATACGCTGCTTTTTATGATTAGAGATAATTCTTTCTATCTCATCTTCTGTTGCCGTTTGTTGCTTTAGCAGCTGTTCCATGATGATAGATTGTCTTCCAGTTGATTGATGTGATTAATGTGACGTGAAATCACGTCGGGGTCACCAAATTATGTTTATAATGCGATCAAGCTCTTTTGCTTGCCCGCGACTTCCTTAACGTGGTATATTAAGGTACTCAACCTTAATAGGATTTGTGCCTTAAGGTACTCAACCTTAAAGCGGTAGTTCTAGTGGCGAAGTGTATTGAGGTACTCAACCTCAATAGAAAACAGTTGTAAAGTATGGAAGGTACTCAACCTTAATACGTTTATCAATGAAAATTCGCTACATAAAACTCTCGACTTCGGACGAACAACTAATACATTTATTTTCTCGAAAAGTCCCTTTTTTATACAAATTATCTACTGACAATCAAAAATATCAAAGTCAGCAACAATTCTAAATTATTTTCTTCCCATAGTCACATGAAATCAGATATATATATTTTGCTTACCTACCTACAAAATAATTGTCACTGCGCCTTCTGTTATCACAATTTTCATGCAATATGATCTTGTTTACTTGCATAGTGCAGACGATTTCATGAGAATTGTGATGGGCAGCGGTGAGAATCAATTGTAAGCAGATTTACAATTAATGAAATTTAAGTTTTTGGTATGTAAAGCTAAGGAATGTGCTATAATACTATGCATGTGGCTAGGCTTGAACAATATGAGAAAAATAAATCATAAATTGTAAGAGCAATGGGAGCTTGGGTCATAGCAAAATATAATAATACCAAATGTAGTATTGAAAGTAGAAGAATTTATATCACAGCAAGAATAGAATACACAGCATAGTATAGTATGGTAAAATAATAAACTTGCATTTAGCAAACAAGTAATAGACGTAATAAAAGAATTTAATAACTACATGGCATATTAAAGCAAGGTATGACAGACATTACAGCACAGTAGAAATGAGAACATAAATATATATATATATATAGATATATACATATATGTACAAAGAATATAGCACAGCACAGTGAGCTGAGATAATATTAATACTAACATTAGCCAAACCGATAACAGAATAGTAGTAGTGTAAAAACTTAATATAGACTGGCTATAAAATACACAATGATAGAAACTCTATCGAAATCAAACAATGAACATAAGAAAATAGAAGATAATAATAATAACGAAACAAGGAAATATGTAAGAGGCAACCATTTATATACCCAGTAAAATGCAGTAGAAAGTGAGTTATCTAATAAACACAGTCGGAACTTAAAAAAGAGTACATAGCATAGTATGATCATGTGAGATTGACATTTCCATTACCAGACGGGCAATAAAAAAGGGTTAGAAATTTAACATGTATATTTTCCAACTAACTTAGAGTAAATACCGAAGGAACAAACTTACAACTGCAACTGAATTTAATACCAGAGAGAAAAATAAAATAATAAACGAATAATTATTGAGTAAAATGAAGGGTGATATTGTGACACTGAAGCAGAATTTATGTAGCGGAAGGCAATCAGGACACTTCCCTCAATAACCCAAGAGCTGCTAAATGAATTCAGCGAAACACTACAGCTGTCATCATCCGGCATCCGATTCCAAATAGTCGCCCTACGTCAGAAAGTGTTTTTCCCACCGTAATGCGAATGAACCCTGGGGAGCACAATCCTAAAACTGTTCAGAGCAGTTCAATTGAACCGACTAACAACGTATCTGGGTAAGAGGCCATGTCTAGCCTTGAAAATCAACATCAAAGTGCTCCAATCATACATATCAGCCAACGGACAGGAAGAAGTATTTCATAGCGGGAGGGGGGGGGGGCATCCGATCCGCGCTTAACACTAAAGTCATATCTGGCACAAGTCTTGAAAGCACGAAAAAGTTTATTGAAATTACAGCAGAAAATGGGGAACAATACAAAATCTACATAAAAAAATGTGGTAGGGTCAGGGCTGAGAAGAGTCTTGTACGAGTGACCACATCAAAATGCTGAGAAGCAGCATAAAGCGAGCGGAGGCCATAATATACTCTTGCGCAGATCTTGTTTATGTGAGACCCGGAGACCATGAGAAGACCAGGATTTAAGACAACTCTAGCCGATAGCGCTATGTTATGACCTAAAAGGCATAGATCATCAAGATCAGAAATGCATCATTCGAGGGACGTATGGAATAGACTATCGCTTATGTTTTGGAGGGATTAAGGGACAAACCATTATTAGGAGACCATTCAGAAATCCTTGCAAGTATCCCGTTAATTACAGCCACAGATGACAGATGGTTCCTTGGACCACCACAGTAGATATGCAGATAATCCGCATAGATGTGCAAGTTTATATCGCCGAATACTGTGGTTACTTTATCAATGATAAGTGTGAAAAGGAGAGGAGCCAACACAGCCCCCTGTGGAGCCCCATCGACAACTGGCCTCATCGAGGAGTATGAGCCATTATAATTCACCATGACTCGTGGGTGACTTAACTAGCAGTCAAGTAAGCTACAAGCGGAAGTGGGGAACCCAAAACGAGCACGAAGCCTGCCAAGAAGTGGCGCATGTGGGACATGTCGAAGGCATTACTAAAAACCAGTAACACATGAATTACGTTGTTTCCATTGTCGCAAAGATCACGAATTCCGGCAGCAACATCAAGAAGGGCCGTCCTAGTCGAGTGACACCTTCTGAAACCAGATTGAAATTTTGAGAGTAAATTATATGAGCTAATATGCGAGGAATTTTTTTCTACAATGAAGAACTCGAGGACTTTAGAAATAGTCGGAAATACTGTAATGGGTCTCCAATCTGAGATATGGGAGGGAAAGCTAACTTTGGGGATTGGAGTGATCGGTGCCAACTTCCTGTTTTCGGGAAAATTTTACGAAGACAGCAATCTACTGAGCAAGGGTATGATAATAGGCAAGATGAAGGGCAGAATTAATTTATAAAATTTCAGTGGCACATCGGTATAACTAATAGCATTGAATTTCATCCTACGGAAAGCACTCATTAACTCAACCTCCCAAATACAAATGAAGCTAAAAATATCATTAACAGTTGGTGGACGGGATATATCAGAAGATGGGGTAAGAGGATGCAGATTAGCAGTAAGACTGCAGATGGAAGAAATACGCCGAGCATTAACTGAACTGTTTCTTACATCATTAGACATCAAGACGCCAGGTCAGAGATACGCAGCATATTCATCCGGTTCAAAATCAGGCTGAGCCAAAGATTTTTTCAATTTATAATATTGTCCTCCCTAATTGCTTTCATTGTGTCCTCTCTCAACTTCGCCCTAATCAAATAGTCGGCTTGATTACGCAGATGACGAAATGCGTTCACAACCGTTATATTTCTCTTCCATTCCCTGATTAAGGTGTCTTTAACAGTACGAATTCTGAAGGTTTTGAGAGGGATCTGCCTCTCGAATATTGAACATAATGTACCAGAAAAATATTGAGCTGCCGCGCAAGTGTCCGGGAGACCAATCTGTCCCAGCAAGATCAGTTATTAGGCATAACCCTGAATGGGTGAAATATTTCTAAAGGTCTCCATAGATTAGGAGTTTGACAACTGAATTTTAAGGAAGCAAGAAATAATTCATGATCAGAAATCCAGGATATTGATGAGAAAAAACCGGCCTAAAATTGATAATTGAGATAAGTAGAACAAGAGTTGTGGCCGAGGTTGACACATGACACGTGGGATGACCGATAATTATTGTTAGACGCTTTTCACTCAAAAGATCCAACAATGAACGGGATAATCTGGAGGAGACGCCAACATCAACGTTAAAATCACCGCCTATCACGATGCGCGATGTGTGACTTGATATACGGTGAAGAGCACTAGATAGAATAGTAATATTGTTGTCTGTAAACCTCGCTGCACACATACTATATACCGCTACCAAAGTAACAGGCTCAACACCAGAATCACGACCAGTTACGTGGACAGCAAGGATCTGCCAGATATCATCAATGAACCGAAAAGAGACCCGCGATTTCATAGTATCAACCTCATAGTCAGCAACACCACCACCTTTATTGGCAGTTCTATCAAGTCTACATAGCCAGTATGCCGTAATACCAACCATTCTAGAGGAGTTGTGCCTCTTAATCTACGTCTCGCATTCCAAGAGAGCACTGACATCACCAAGCTCCGCTAAGCGCCTGATGTCAGTAATATTTTTAATGATAACTGTATCATTAAAGATAGGACTTTAAAATTGTTAGGCGGAAGGATACTGGATAATTCAGTTAGGAGATTATAGTACATACCGTTCATGGCGTTAGACATCGCCAGGCAAGGTCGATTCGCTGGGCAGAACAGGGACTTAAGAGAGACGCTGAGCTATTTCAGCATAGGAGCGATTAACACGGAGATTAGTTGCACAATCAGCCGATTTGTGTAAGATATCCACTGCTCTGTTCCGAGTGTACTTCCTCTCCACTCGATTTTGCCTCTTGAGACGAAATGCAATGTGCAGAAGATTGAGGTCTTGTGGTAAAAGATCCTCGTTGATGTAAATTCTGGATTTAGCTGCCTTCGGGTCAATAGAATTTAATGTAAGAAGTTTAAACGTAAGCTGTTCAAAGTATGCTTTAAAATCTTATGAAAATTTTGGCATGATTGAAGTTTGGAGATCAAGTTTCGGGTGGAAAGGTGAAATACCTTCAATCTTCTCTCAAAAGTAGCTGTCCAGATCAATACCTACATATAGTGCAGGAAGCGACATATCCCTCACCTTGCTGCACATCAGAGCACTGGGAAGATTGCTGATTACGAACGATCGTTTTTTGTTTGTTTTATAAATGCTGGAGAGCACGCCAAAATCAACGGAGTTGTCACAATCTTTGGAGAAAGTGGAGGTAATGCAAGGGCGGATACAGCGGGGACGATCGTGGTGATCGCCCCCTCTCTAGAGCTCTAATAAAATTAAATTTAATACCCAATGAAATGCAATAGAAAATATAAAAATAGTCATTGTAAAAATACTGCTGGTAAATGTGCATTAAAAAATAGAATATATCTTCTCCCTTGACTTAATGGGTACAATGTTTATCAAAATATTTATTTAAATTACTTTACTTTGAACTTACTTTCTTTGTGTAACTTGACAACTTTAAACTTTATACACAAATGTAACATAATTTAAATGGAGGGAAACTATTGAGAACTTTTGTGGTACCTACTCACTAAGTGAAGGGACAAATTATTTTCTATTTTTTAGTGCGGATTTTCAAGCAAAGTTTTTTTTTTTTAAATAATTTTTATATTTATTATGTTTTTATTTTTTAGTCGCCTTTACCTTTTTTAGTCCCAATAGACATAACGACAAATAATAGAGATACAAAGGCACTATCAAAACTAAATACTACAAGATATAGGAATGGTATATAATAGGTTGTGAATATCTAGATATCTATTAAAAATATATGGAGGACTGACAAACGAGCAGTTATAAAAATATATATGAAAACAGCGAGATCCAATGGTAGACGCCTCAACGTACAAGCCAACCTGCCTGAGAACGCGTCGACGTAGGGAGCTGAAATTTAGTACATGATATTTTCATAGCAGTAGGAAATACAGGCTAAATCGGGTAACCCCTTCTTGGTGTTGCAATACAAAACTTTTGCTTTTCGATATATACTGCCTGAGAAGACGTCGAGGTGGAGAGCTCATACTTTGTGTACAGCGTTTTCATAAAAACTGCAAATACAGTTCGAAATTGGGACCAATCGGCCAACTCCTTCGTAGCATTGCCATATAAAACTTTCGTGTTTTACTATATATTTGGGTACGTTGAGAACGCGTCGACGTATAGAGCTACACTCTCCTAATCATATGAGTGCATGCACGCATACTGAGCCACACACGCACATAGACAGAGTGATACAGAGTGACACCTCAGATTACGGAATCGAGTCAGATAAAAGCATAGATATTATGAATCTCTAAATAACCTTCTCCATCCCCTAACCATCCAAGTATCTATATTATCGCCGGCCTTATATCATATAACAAAAAGGATAAGCTATCAGGAAGAAAAACTCAAGCAATTTTCTGTATGTAGTAGAACCACATCGATGTATGCGTTTTAGTCATGGAAGTAGTAAACTGCGATATTTTCACCCCGGGCGAATAATTTAGTGGTTGAAACTTTATTAAGTATTGAGGAAATTCAATAGAAAGATCCCATTATATCGCAACATTTTTAAGTTTATAAATTTATAATATTTTTATAACTTTTTGCAATTTTACGAAATTTCCTAGTGCCCCGTTTATTTTTTGATAATAGTTTTTGGCGTTGCCTTTGCATGGCTACTGTAACATAAGGCGACAATGACAATTCAATTATAAACAAACAAACCGGCATTTTAAAATGTTAAATTTTTGTGCCACGGCTGTATATTTTTATAAATATTTCACTCTTATTTTATTTAAAATACTATAATTTATTATTAAAAGAATTAAGCTTGCCTGCAAAATGATTTTGCAGCACAGCACAACGCACTTCATCGCGATAATTTAAGACTCCGGAGTCTCGATTATATAAAATCCCGTTCACAAAACAATATTTCACTATTGTACCACACTAGTATTAAGTAAGAATCATTTTTAATTAGTTATTTACTACAATGTCGCTAAATCAAACCCGAACATCTATTCATAAAATCTGAAATGTCAGAAATAAATTAGAATTGTCGAACAGATGAATAACAAGGTGATACCCCTCTTGTCATTTCCCCTCCTTGTCAGAAGAATAAATGCTTAACACACTTACACGAATTTTACACAGCATAGCCTAACCTTTTCGTTATATGATCTAAGTCGCCGGCATGTAAAAATTGACAGAAGTTTTATTTTGATTTATAAAATCTTGGGTAAGTAGATTTTTGAAAAATTTAATTACGAATAAATGATTTTAGTAAAATTTTGTGACAGTAATCGCATCTTATATGATTACTTCAGTGTTATGAGGGTTTAAGTTTTAAAACCTTAAATTTTGTTCGATTTTGGTTAGTTTCCAAAATTTCTTTAATTGTTTTTGACATATAAGATTGAAAGTTAATTCAGCAATTATCAATAAAAATCGACTTGTTCGTCAAATGAGCCTCTATATAAGGATCAAATAAATGGAAAGAAATTTGAAAAAACACAAAACTTTCTGGATTTTCTCGAATGGAAAAGGCTCTGCATAAATGGTTTTTGAACAACACATTCCAATTTCAAACCATATTTTGTGTGAAAAGGCAAAATAGCTCCACAAAAAAATTCATGAAAGACCAGAAAGAATATCGTGCAAGTACTGCTTAGCTCTCTAATTGCAAAAAGCGGTATCGAGTTCGATTTTGAAAGACAAGTGCCGAAAAAGTTTCAAATGGGTCTGAACCACTGACTTATAAGAATGGACTGAGCGTATTGCCATTTTCCTATAGGAAAGAATGGCACAAGTTTTACAGTTCTCTCTTTCGTCCTATGGCAGAGTTGGAGCTACCAACACAAAATATTACTTACTGAACATTTACTTATGCCATTTGATGTTTTTATGTTGGCTGCAGATGCAACCACCGCAGAAAGAATAAGGTACCCAAGCAGCAATTTTTGTAACAGTTACGTAATTATTACCCGGTTTGTAATAATTACCATAACTTCGCAAAAAACTCATACGAATTTTGTAACAGTGACAAAGTGGTGATATGGGGCGTTACATTACAATAATGTAACTTTGATATTTTAAATTACGTCTATGTAACTAAACTTACCTCAAGATTGGCGTGGTAATGTAACTGTTTAGATCATTTTAACGTAAAGTGTACGTTAATGTGAAAAACGCGCATACAAATGGCGAAAGTATATGGAAAAGGATTTACATATGTATACAGATGCAGGAAAAATTGTATGCGTAGAGTTGAAAGAACATAATCTTTTGGTAACTAACTATATCGTATGTGATATTTTCATTATATAGATAATGGAAACTATATGACATTAATTTATACATACTGGAAATATTTAGTTTAGAAGGCATTGCATGATATGAAATTTCAAACGAATTCTACTTTTCTGATAAAAACATATTAAATACCTCCTCAAAAATTACGCGCTTCCGTAAAATTGTAGATTTATTAAAATTATTTATAAATTTCTAAAAATTTATTTTTGACAATTCGTCGCTTTTTCCAGTTTTCTTTATTTCTTTCTTCGGAAGGGTTAGAAGTATAAAAAATTATTAATTTTTTGGTTTTAGCGTGAATTAAAAACAAAAAAACTTCAATTTCAATAACTTTTAGAATATCCGCCATATTTGGGATAATTCATTGACGCCATGATTTTTTCATTTCATTGCGGTTTCAATAAACTCAACTTTACATAACAGGTACGTCGAAGTTTGTTAGAGATTAAATGTTAGGTATAGTTACCTTTGTTGTAACAATATTGCAATTAACGTTGAATGTCTTACATATAAAATCACAAGGAACTTGATTGAAATTAGGTTTCAATTGCGTTAATGTAAGTTTGGCTTTAAAGTTATTTTAATGTAACACTGGTCTTAATATAACATAAATGAAATCTTTGACAGCTGTCAGTTCACAATTGGCATCTTGAATACTTAAGTGCGCGTAAAATTTTTGTGTTTTGCTTCATGTCTCGACAAGTGAATTAATACAAAATTATTTCAATGTTTAAAATTGTGACTACAATTGAAGGCGGAGATACATGCGTTACATGTGTACCATCTTGTTGGGTGAAAGGATCCACATTATTTTGGCCACCGAAATCGAGCAGAAAAATCGACGATCTTCGTTCGAAGTGTGAGCCACCCAGTAGAAACTGGCATAAAATTAAATGTGTGCCTAAAAACTGTGATCCCATAAATAATTTCTAAGAAGAACTAGAGCGTGAAGCGTTGTTTGCTTAATTTTCGGATACAGATGGAGAGCAGCGGTAAATTGAAAGCATTTGTTACTTACAAATTCCCTTTTTACTATCTATGTACAAACTATTACAGGTACTTTACTAAAAAGAAACAAGCTCGGTTGCATCCTAGTTTAATAAGTAAGATGGATACAATACTAACTGATTATAATTCAGAAATGGAAGTAGGTATAGCAAGGAACGCTGATAGTTCTGTACATGTTGTGGGTGTTGACAAAATTGTGCGTAATATACGTCAGTTACCTACACCACCCTTACAATCCGATGATGAGGAACCATCTGCATCTAATACGCTACAAGACGAAGATGTTACTTCTGAAGAACATTACGTTCATGATGAACATGCCGATTACATCTATTATGATAACAAAAATAGCTGCACTTCACCCAATATCACTTCACTTCACTTCAGCTTTATACCGAAAATGTTGAAGTTATTAAAAAGTTTTGACAAATCCTTTACAGCATGGTGCATTAATTTATGTTTTAAAACCCATGCTCTGAAACCATCAACGATAAGTGACAAGTCTTGCGGTTTGTCATCATCGTCATCAGTTTCTCTGCAATAATCACGATGCTCCTTTACTGATACTTCCGATTCAGAAGATAAGAATTCATGGGGTTCAATTAAAATAGAGGTGGTTGCAATGTCTCCTTTTTTTATCTTTCCAGACTTTCCTGTTAAATAAAATACGTCAGTATTATATATTTACCATTTTGCATATTCTTATACCCCAGATGAAACCAGAGTATATTAACTTTGTGTTAACATTCATAACACATAGAAATATATGTAAACACAAATAAATTACCTGTTTCAACTATAATATCCTTTGTGCTTGGTGATGTCTGATCGAAAAGAGATGTACTTTCTTTTATTTTTAAGCTTGCACTACGTAAAACTTTTCATCGGCGTACTTTCAGTTTAACCTTCCGATAATATTCTCCCGTATATTTATACGGTCGTGTTTTCTTCTTAATAACTTTTTGCGAATCCATTATATCTCGCACGTATGGCTTTGTCAACATATGGGGGAAAAGTAATATTAAGGCAAATTTAACTTTGAAGTTAGATCTACCTCAAAGTTACATAGTAATAACAAACTGCGAAAGGCTAACGTAATATCTTTGACGGTAACCTCAATGTCATAATACTTAAAATAACATTATGGTACGTATTGCTTCATTAATGTCACATTTTGAAACATCTGCAACGTTATTGTAAGTAATACGTAAAATTTAACTCAATGTCATATTGGTGACATTATTGTAACAAACACAACAAAAAAATGTCATCTATACATTGGTTATCACATTTACATTAACGTCGCCAAAATTGTAAGATTTACGTTAGATTTACTACGGTAATATAGGAGTGATGAAAACCAGTGTAACAGTGATCAAAATTGCTACTTGGGTAAAGATGGTGTTTCCCATGCGCCGTCTCTTTTGCCCATACGCAGGATTCAGTTAAGAATAACTTTTGAGAATTAAAGTCAGAATTAGTTTAATTTCTTATAAGAGTGCTTATAAGCGATTAAAATATCACTTGGACAAAAGAAAATATTTTTTTTAAATTTAATTCGATTTATGGGTGTAAAATATCATCTGATTGGTTGAGTTTTACATATTTTTATGTAGTTAACATTTTAAAGGGTGCTCTATCGGTGATATACAGAAACACAATATTTTTTGTGCCACATGAAATAGCAAATCGCTCAGTCCATTGTTATAAGTCTGTGGTCTGAACTTGTTCACCCGTTTTTTTTTTTTGTTTGAGAAAAGAAGGTATGAACAAGATTTTAGTCCTAAAAAACTTCAAACGAATTCGGTATTTTTTGGAAACTTCCATTCAAAAAAGCATTCTTACATCTTCGTGAAACTTCAGCACAAGCAAGAAAAATAGGGAATAACATTATTGGCGTTGACAAATGCTAGCGGTGAACACAACTTGAAGCCTTTTGTGATTGAGAAAGCAAAACACCATTACTTGGGTGACCTTAGTTCTTTTTGACGAATAGTTAAAGAGTAACTTGGTAAAAGAGTACTAATTTAATAATTTTCACTTACGTTTGCCTGGAATATGACCTACACCAAAAATAAAACTGGACGATGCAATTAAGTGATTCACAACATGTTTAGAATGGGCAAAATAAAATGCTTCTTCAGTCGAGGATATGATGCACCTTCAAAAAATGCATGAAAAAGCTGTGTCAAAGCAATTTTATACTTTAACTGAAGCTTGTTAACTTCTCTTCCTGTTTGCTCATTTTTCCTTCGTTAAAATTTTAAATAAATATTAACAGTAATATGGGAAGTTGTTTTTATGTGAATAAGATACATCTTTAGAAAAAAACAATTATTCGAATCTTCCGACCTTTTTGATTTTTGCAACATCCTATGTTTTATTAGTTGCAAAAATCGAAACTGCACGTATACATTATAACCAAGTTTTCAGCAAGCTAAATCGATGTGTTATCGAATTATCGTTCCGTCGCATTGGTCTTCGGTCAGAAGGACAGCCTCCAGCTTATAGTGTACCCAGCATAGCTTGCTTTTTTTTTTTATTTCGTATGTATATCAAAACTTTGATTATTTTTCTTTGAATGGTGCAGTGGTGATTCACTTATCTTTATATGTAATAGAAAAATTGCCAAGAAAGCAGTAAGTACCAATAGCTGATTCCATTTTTTCAATACCCACGAAGAGAAAATCTGGTAACAAAAAATTCCCATCTGCATGGACCTCGGAGAACTCGACTTTAAAAGCTTTTTCCACCTTGGAGAAATCTGAAAACATTATACCCATTGCCCAAAGATGTTGGTTGGAATTTGGTACTTGGGTGCTGCTCTCTTGTATGGAAGGTATCCATAATATCTGTGCTCGGAATACGAAAAAATAAAATGTAAAAGGGGCTGCAAAAACACCAACAGCGACGGCGTAAATAAGATTTGCCATTAACAGAACAGGAGGAGAATGGAAAAGTTCTAATGCATGTGGGCGCCATTGGGGAGCATCTCCTTCTGCATTCAAGTTATCGTCAGTCTGAATGGGGACGTGTCGGTGGTCTTAACATTCAGCAGAGGACTAAAAGAAATTTTAATCGTTTAATAAATAATATTAACAAGTGTTCAAAACAAAAACAATATAGTTCAGTGACTTCCGTTTTTCAATTAATTCCTGGAATTTGAACACTTTTCGCGGACACGTTTGAAATCCTATTTCGGTTCTTCGGTAGACTTGCAGGATATTAAAATGTGATAGATATAACACACATAGTTTTCAATGAGGATTGCATTTTAATTGTATTATTAAATGAATATCCAGAATATTGGTGATAGTGAATATTAAAACTGTTTAATGGTTTTCTTCGGAGTGTTCTATGGAAAAATTTGGTAAATCCTAAGAATTAAGTAAATAAGTGATTATAATAAAAAGTGAATTATTATTATAATAATATATAGTGTCTGTGTGGAAAATATTTCATAAGTGATATAATTTAAATACCTTCAATGTTTCAATATCGAATTTAAGTACTACATACGTCATTAGTACATATTTGGAATAGTTGCACATTTCTCAAATCTGAGTTACATATATATAGAACATCTAATAAACGTAAGTACATACTATAGTCGTATATGGATAATTGAATAGTGAAATTACATATTATGTTATACATATATATCAGTTCAGTTGTACAGATTTTATACATGTGAGGGAAAAAAATTCAAGAAAATTGTACTGACATTACAATCCTCGTCTAGATTTTCTATTGACTCTACGACTATAACATTCGAATGGATCGTAAAATAACATTGATAACTCACAGTCGCCCTTTGCAATCAAAACCGAACGTATGAAATGTAATCATGACCTTGCAGTTCGTATTCAATTATTTTCAGATGTGGAAAATTAACTCATTTGATAGTACTTTGTAGGGATTACCGTAGGATTTCACATTTTGTGCTCATTTCCTTTCCATTGAGTCTAATTAGTTTATACAGGAAAACAGACATGAAGTAGGTACTCAATGCCATAGTACTTATTTAATGTTCATTGAAATTTAAAATTGTCAATTGGGATTAAATTTATGATTCCATCATATGCAATGCCATACATATCTGTTTATATACATATATTTATACATGTATACATAGAGAATATGTGATCCCATAGCTTTTGTATATATGTACATAACAAGGACACCTTATTTATGATCACATAATTGGATTTGTTGTTTTACTTTTGATGAGTTACCTTTTTGTACCAACCATGAAATTACATTACCAACAGGGTTGAAATTGGATAATATGATAAATGCGTTTCATATCAGCAACTTTTTATATCCTAGATGAAAACATAGGGTATACTAAACTTACCATTCTGTTTGTATTGTAATGCATACAAATAATGACGGTACAGATAAATGGATGGATGTGTATTATTAAAAAAAAAAAAAAAAAACATTTTGCCTTTTTTCTGATCGTTCATTCATCTGAATGACCTTCTATAATGTCTATCTGTCTACTCTGTTCGTCAGTTTGTCCGTCTGTCTGTCCGTTCTGACGATTAGTTAAGGGTGTTGGTCTCAGCTTCAAAATTTTTGAAATTTCTTTACGAGAGCTTTTGATACATTTAATTTTTTGTTTTGTTTTACATACTAACATATGTTCATACGTTAAACTATTAAAAAACATTTTTTTTTTTATTTAAAAATAATATTTTCAATTTAATTGTGCAAAAGGTCCTTCCGTGACGGTCTGCTCGAAAAAGGCCTATTTCTGCCGCTCGCTCTGCAGGAAGTAGAAAAACATGATTTTATAATTTTTTAGTAATATTTAAAAATAGTTTCAGTTAAGTATAGCCGGCTTTTTTTAATTTTTATTTACCAAAATGGCGGCCAAAGAGCCAAAAGGCTACTGAAACTAGTCTAACGAGCTACCTTTTGACTATGTAAATTTCAAGTTGACACAATGTAAATTCACTGAGAACCGATACGAAAAATGGTGTTTGGGAAATCGCGGGTTTAAATTTCTTTTCTTTTGTCGATAATTAACTATTGTGTGATTTTACCTTTATTGGTCGATTCAAGATTTAGACAAAAGCAAATAGTATTATCATTGGCTTGGTAATGATTAATAAATGATCATAAAACTACATGCGTCTACATACGTATACTTATTTACTTAAACAATTAAATATTAAAAAAGCAATATAAAATAACTGAGTGATGAAATGAACAAAATTATATAATAAAAGAAAATTTCGTACCAAAAGAATCAGAATTGTACACGTACGGCAAAAAATGCATACATAATCAAGTCTACTGAGGGAAAGAAGATGGAACAAAATTCAATGAAATTTGATGGGAAAAATTCACAAAATGAAAACAGTCGTCTGTTTACTTCCCATCGAGTATCTTGTAAGTTTTTTCTATATAATTTCGACAAATTTTTCTTTATTTTTTTTTCGTCTACATAGTTTTGTACTTCGATCTGGTCTAATTGAGTTCCCCGGTACACCGGAATATCATTACATTACAAGTACAGCTAACTGCTCAAATAACTTTTTTTTTAGATATTTCAAATAAAAGTTATTTTTTAATAGGTTTAAAAAAAAAGTGAGAAAATATGAATTCAATTTTAGATAACCTAAACAAGCGATTTACTTTATTTAAGCACAGTTTTATAATATTGCTGATCTTGCAAAAAAGGTCACTTAATATCATTAATTTTATCTTGTTTCACATTATATATGCGACCAATTGTATTCACAACTTGGAAAAATAAATTCTTAGAAGTTAATTTTTTTTTTGTATGGTTTTTGAATGTTACGTATACTCAATTTCTCGTAAGGATATTTTATATTTGGCAGTAAAAAGACCAGTTGGATTATATTGCAAAAATTTTATTTTACTTAAAGAGACATTTTGGATATTCATTCTACCAGCTTTACTCGAATATGCAAGAAAATCATTTGGTCTCATTTGAATCAGAAAGTTGTCGGTGTTTTACGTGAGCAGCTAGCTTTAAGCCTTAATCTCACGGCAGTCTTAATGCACGAATCAGTAGACAAGCGACAATCAGCGCCCTGAACAGAAAGAATATATTATATTCTGTCTCAAGAGTTCCAGTTTATGTCAGTGAATGCTTCACATTGGACTTACTGGTCGAAGCGAGACCTATCTAAAATCTCTATCGGTCTTTGAGTCATGGCACCTAGTTGATTTAGCGCAACTCCACGCCGAAAGCCAATCCTCTAAGCATACAATAAAAAGCGGCCTCCTCGGACGCAGTATTCAGTTATACAACAAGACATACTCTTCTGTTCAAAGAAGAATGTCAGCCTAAGTCATGCAGACTCAGACCATCACTTTTTGCCCGCATATGGGCCATCACAACCACTACGATGCTCCCACAAGGGGAGCTTCTTCATGTTGAGGTGAATAGCACTACTAATTGCAGCACTATCCGGGGCTCCCAAAAACCGTAATACTAAGTTAGCAATGTCGGCTACCCAATTTGTCTGGCTTCGTAGCACATGACCATAAGGTCATAAGTACTCCCAGTGGTATCTTTGCATGTAGATATCCTTGTTGTAAGGGACTGGTTTCCAGCGGAAAATAATCCTGAATGAAAGTATGTATACAGGGATTCGTCGAGGAAATCAGTATCACTGAAAAATATGTGTACATTTCCTGCAGAAAAGGATCGAAACCCGACTTTGGAGTTCAAATCATGTTGGGACCGGGAAGTCTGTATATACATACGATTTTTTAACTCTATTGTAGTTGATATTTCTTTGATGAGTCATCTGCGTAAACGTCAATCCAGGTCAAAATTTAAGATTTGTAGTTCAAGTTGGCTTGAGTACGAGTGAAAATTAAGAAGTGCTTGTGATAAAAAAGTGATTTTCTTTAGTAATAGGAATATATTATTATTATTATGGTTCGTATGCAGTGCTCTTACGCTATGTATTTTTTTTTTTCCAATAAAGTACTACATTAAATATCCTATTAGAGAATAAATTTGTTGCATTATCTCCTTAGCTTTTTGTGTGAATAGACCACAGATCATGTGAAATAAACGTTTAATTGTTTGATAGAAATTTCTTTATTTTCCAAATTTCCAAAACTATTTTCCTGGTATAGCAAAAACGCATTAAAATTCCTTTTCTATCTAAAATCCATTCGTTTCTGCTGTGGCACTACTAATAAATAAATACCTTGAATCGAATAAAGTCGCAACGGCTTCTAATACGGGGATTATATACAAAAATCTTATTAGCTGTAGTCGTTTCGACTTTAATCGATTCAAGTTACAAGTATCACCCGTGGTCTGAAAAAATTGATTGGTCGTCAATATTTTCATCGGGGATTATTCATTGACGTTTTCTTCGAAGATTATTCATTGACGTTTTCATCGATCATAATTCTTTCAAGTTTTCGTCCAGGACATTTCATTGACGTTTTCATCAAAGATTATTCACTGACACGTTCATCGACATTTACTCCTGCAGAAAGGTATCACACCCTCCCTAGAGCATCGTGGGTAAAATTCATCGAAGTTTCGGTGCAGAAATGGGTCGATGATGCATGCCAAAGGTGCAATACGGCTCTCGCTGGGTTACTCTATTTGGACCTAATATCTTATTAGCAAAGTCTAAAAATATTTGTACATATCCAGACAGGCAAACATTAACTTTAATAAACGCTGTCAGCGGGGACCATGCGAAGGTTAAGATATGCTCAATTCAAGACTGGAGAGGCTAAAAGATTAACACCAGTAATCTTATAGCATACAATGCATACTAGGTATATAAGCGCTACTAATATATACATACTGAATTCCCAATTTTCATCAACTTTTTCCTAGCTACGTTTCTTCGTTTTTAGCTCCGTGCCATTGAGACTTTGTCCGAGATTTGAGTCAAAAATCTCAACTTTTATGCCACTCGTTATAGGTACCAATTCGTGGATATGTTATCTTTGAGTCATACTACCGCACCTTTGTACCTTCGTGGCAGATGCCAAAGCGATCATCAATACTTCAAAAGCTCCAATATTCCGATTCAACAAATTACTTCAATCAAGTATGCATGCTTTGCTCTTATATGCTTTTCACCTTGGCAGCCCTGCGGTTCACAGTCTTCATTTCCGCCGCCATTTCAGTCAGTCTTAATTTCATTTTTACTCGAAATTGATATATTTTAGCAGTCTTATTAAGGAAAGGAGACTGTGTATCTCGATTCCTTTCCAATGCCTCTCAATCGAAATTATTCGATGCTTTTATAACATCAAAATACGTAATAAGAAGCAACAAATATACGGCAAATCAAGTGTAATCAACATATCAACAATTTTTCCGTCTTTACTTTAGATAATGCACGTACAGCAAACAAATATTTTAATTTTTAAAGTCTCAGACATACATATGTACCTGGCATAAGGCAAACCAATTATTGTGAAAAAAAGGCTTTTATTTTCATACATTCATTGCCGTGTACACTAAAACTGGTATATGCCAAAAACAGTATGGTTATTACTGTATTTTTATATATATACGTAAAAATGCTCATTAAGTAAAAAACGGATTACACAATATTTGAAAAGAGAATTATTGAAAACGTTTGCATTAAATATTAGCTTAAAATTCGTTAAAATGGCGAATATGGCAAACCAATTCTCAAGTGACGACTTGGGACTTCCATTTTCATTGCACTAAATTTGCTATGGTTGGCTGAAACAGGACTCGCACAAGAATGTAAGCGGGAGTGGACGAGTATAAAGGAGCGTTTACAATGACCGAGTAAAGTGGAGTCACCAGATTGCATTGTTTACCCTTGTCTCAAGTTTGTACTCTAATATAAGTACTTCGCGCTTCCCACCAGAGTGGATTTCACAAAGTGGCGTCAGATTTGACAAAATCCTAATCTCACGTTGGTAAGATAATGAGAGATAATGAAATCTGGTGACTCCACTCAACTCTGCCGTTGTGAACGCTCCTTAAAATTGAACAACATATTTCATTTCATTTATTCCATCTACAGGAGGAAATAACAACATGCAAATGTTTGTACACAAAAAAACAACCAAAATGTAATATGGAATACTAAAGATTTAAGAAGCACGAAAAAAATTAAAGCAGCAAAATTATTTCAAGAATTACAGAAACATCTAATGTGAAAAATGATGTTGTCTATTTTTTGGGAATCTCCGATCGTGAGGAAAAAATTACAGTTTTGTAGTTTTTTAGTTGTTTTATTTTAGAGTTGGCCCGACGTTTCGACTCTGTGGTTTTGAGTCCTTTTCTAGGATCTGCAAGTTATATTGTTATTTGGCATTATAAAGTTTATAATAACAGAATATATAAAAAGCTATTTTACCTTACATATCTAAATAAAACTAATCGGCTTACAATAACGATAAAATGAAAAAAAAAAACGAAAAAACACTACATTTATGCGGTATATAAAAACAGGAATAAATAAATTAATATAAAATAATGACATATAAATCTGAATGCTGGTCGTGTTGATATTATGTGGTGAATAAAAAGATGGGTTTAACGACCTTCTGAACGTTTATTTATTTATTTTCGTTTTTTGCCTATATTTCGGTCCTTTGTTTGGGACATCTTCAGGGCATACAATACTGCAATAAATTATTTCGTCATCATGGGCGCTTATGGCTATTATGATAGGATATTGCGTACTTACATATAATTAATTCTTCTTTACATATTTTAAATCATTGTTCTTATTAAATATTGCACATAGAAACTAAGTAAAAACCTATCTCAGTCAATAAAATAAAAATATAAAAATAAAAATGATGCTAGGTACATATATGAAAATAAATTAAATAAATAAATTAACATTGAACAGATCGGTGTTTACGTCGTCAGTATACTGAATAACCTATGCTATTTTGTAGAATGTGTTGTCAGTTAATCCCGTGCCATTTCTTTGTGTGTATTAATGAGGTGCTTATACTGGTGATTTATGTATGAAGTGTCGACTTTAAAATTAACTGCCTCCGGTTTGTGGTATTGTATATATAGGGACTCTATGTTTTTTCTCCTTTTCCAGTATTTTTCCTTCTTAAGAATTGTAACATTGTCGAAATTAAATTTATGTTGCTCTTCCATCGCATGTTGAAGGCATGCTGTCTTGTGGTATCTAGGTGCTTGATTATCGATGCATCGCGTAGCTGACTTGAGGTCGTTTTTATGCTCCCTCATCCTGGTTTTAATATCCCTACCTGTCTCACCTATGTATGTGCGTCCGCATTCACAATCAACCTTATACACTACACTGCAGCAAGGTGCATCTATTTTTGTTTTGATGTTACTAAAGAGGTTACTTAATTTCCATGTTGGTTTTAGACCAAGTCTAATATTGCTGTTAATGTTTCGCAATTTGTTTGTAATATTCTCTGTGACGTTATGGATGTATGTGAATCGTTTCATTTTTTTCCATCTCAAGTATTTCCTGTTCATTGTTTTCTGTCAATGTTTGCTTCCTGTATTTAACTTTATTTATGATACGTGTGATTATGTGTGAGGGATAATTATTATTGTGAAGTATTTTACGGATAATCTCGTAGTTTTTAGTGTGTAGGTGATTATCACTTAATCTAATGATTCTGTTGGCTAGAGCATATCCTATGTTCTGTTTCATTTTATTGGGGTGCGCAGAGAGATAGTTAAGTATTCTTCCAGACGCCAATGGTTTCATGTACCAATCTACTTCTATGTTACTTGTGTTTCTTTTAAGTGTCAAGTCTAAAATGTTTATCTTGCCATCTATTTCACGTTCCAAAGTAAATTGCATATTTTCTTGTGTGTCATTGAAAGCTTGTAACGTTGCATCTATTAGATTCCTTTTCAGAAGAATAATTAGATCATCTACATATTTCTTAATTAGTTTGGGTCTTTCAGTGAGTTTTGCAGCATCTATGTGGTCATCTATTACAAATTCTGCTAAGATGCTAGATAAGCTTGATCCCATAGCAAGTCCATTAATCTGCTTATAATAATGGTCATTGTAGAGAAAAAAGTTCGCTTCTGTTATGCATAGTTTAAGCGCTTTAAGAAAAAAGTATTATTATTATATTATATATATTATATATATTATATATATATATATATATATATATATATATATATATATATATATATATATATATTATTATTATTATTATAAAATTACGATCACGAGAAAACCGGACTAAAAACGATAATGAACCATCATCAGCTGTTTTTCATTTTCATATCAGATGTGGTGTGTTATTTGCTGGAATGTGTGCTTGTGTATCTACGGTGTTGGTATTGGATTGTTGGATTTGATGTGCTCTTTCTTGGTTCGGTGTGTGTGTGTGTACCTATTTGTTCTATTTAAAATTCTGTAATAATCTTTGTGTATTATTTCTGAATCTAATCTGATGTTAATTAGGTGTTTTCTATTTACATATATGTGGCATGCTTCTTTTGTCTCTCTCTTCTTTTTGTTATCCAGTCATAACTGGAAAAGCTAATTGTGTATCCACATTAGTATATAATGATACCACGTTTAATGAGATGAGTATATCATCAGTATTTATTTGTATACTGTCAAGGAAGATTTTTAAGCTGTTGGAATCTTTCATATATATTGGATTATCAGTATTAATTTGTTGGAGAATTTTGGTCATGTATTTGGATATTTTGCAGCTTGGGGTGTTGATCATAGATACAACTGGTCTCATAGTAATGTCGGATTTGTGGATTTTCGGCAGATCATAGAGTCTTGGACATGTAGCCGTGTCTGTGCGACCTTTGCCAATATAGTCCTCAATCTAAGTCACAATAACATTCATACAAAGAATAGACAAGTAATCAGTAACATTCTTACAAAAAACAATTATGCACAACATATAATACACAAAAAAAAGCGAAAAAAAATGTAAACATAACACAGCAACTGACAGCTCAACAGAAAGCACATATATTGGAGTTAGACAACACTAATATTAAAATGTTCAAATCTATCCCATACATCCACCCAATTTTCCATGAAATAAGACGACATCTACAGATGGCTAATGATCAGTTCAATATCACATTCAAACCAATTAACAAACTCGATAGATTAAACACAAGAACAAAAGATGATATAACAACCCAAGAAAAAAAAAATATAGTATACAGAGTTCAATGTATAACTGAACCAAATCGTATATTGGACAAACATCAAAAAAATTAAAAACCCGACTGTCACAACATAAAAACTTCATAGAAAAACTGACACCCAACTCAGCACTGGCAACACACTCGTTGGAAACAGGTCATATCTTCAATTTTTAACAGGCTTCCATCATTGACATAGAAGACAACAAAAAGAAGAGAGAGACAAAAGAAACATGCCACATATATGTAAATAGAAAACACTTAATTAACATCAGATTAGATTCAGAAATAATACACAAAGATTATTACACAATTTTAAATAGAATAAATAGAGCCACACACATACAGAACCAAGAAAGAGCACATCAAAACCAACAAACCAATACCAACACCGTAGATACACAAGCACACATTCCAGCAAATAACACACCACATCTGATATGAAAATGAAAAACAGCTGATGATGGTTCATTATCGTTTTTAGTCCGGTTTTCTCGTGATCGTAATTTTATAACGTCATTATTTTATGTTAATTTATTTATTCCTGTTTTTATATAGCGCATAAATGTAGTGTTTTTTCGTTATTGTAAGACGATTAGTTTTAATTAGATATGTAAGGTAAAATAGCTTTTTATATATTCTGTTATTATAAACTTTATAATGCCAGATAACAGTATAACTTGCAGACCCTAGAAAAGGACTCAAAACCACAGAGTCGAAACGTCGGGCCAACTCTAAAATAAAACAACTAAAAAACGAAAAAATTGTAATTTTTTCCTCACGAACGGAGATTCCCAAAAAATAGACAACATCATTTTTCACATTAATAAACCCCGATCAAAAGTAGTTCAAAAAATGGAAGTATTTAATTAAAATATACAGGATCTTCCCGTCACGGAGGAGCATGGGGCAGGAGGTGACAATCGAGTACTAAACAAGCAAAAATACTATGATATGTATGGGGGAGGGGACACTGTTTTTTATAAAAACTGTGAACTCTTCCCTTTTGTAGTGTCCCCGTAGATTGTAGGTAATTCTTCATAGTCTCCAGGGTCTACCGTTATAAAGTAGCCCACAGACATTAACTGGTTGGTAGTAGAGGGTTCGAAGAAGAGCAACTCGTAAGCTTTACCTCCTTGATCGGAGAGATTATTAAAGCACTAACTCCAGGAACCTAATGTAGGAGGAGGTAAACAGCAGAACTCCAAATAAGAATGCTGTCGGTTATAGTAGTTGAAGGAAGCTGTTCGTCTTTCTTATTCTTGGCTACCTTATTTATAAATTGAATTATGCTAAGTCGATAATTACTTCCTAATTTATTTTACTATATGTAATTGCTTATATCGACATTAAACTTACACCACGTTTATTGATTTCGACGAAAGTTGCAATTTGCCTGACTTTGCATTCTTACTTTCTTGCAAATCCATGACTTTATCGACGTTGGCATGGGTCGAAATTGATGCGTTGCACATTCTTGTAATTTCGGTCTTGCGTCACTTCAGGGTATTGCAAGATGTTGCACCTATCAGAAATGCTTGACTCATATCAGGTTTTTTTTTTATGAACTGGTGCATTGCATTACATGTATTGCAAGATAGAGTTAGGATATTGTAAGATCTGCTAGGCATATTACAAATTTGACATTAATTTTTAAACCTAATTGTAGCCGTTAAAGAATTATTAGTTCTTAACCGATTCAGGTCAACAACAATTTGTTCCCTTAGTAAATGAAAACACGCAATTAAAAAAAAAATTGATCGTTATGATCTGAATAGATGAAGTGCTAATGTGTAATTCTTTAACCAATTTTCAAATTAGAAATATCAGAAAATAAGTGAACATTTCTTTTAACTGTAAATTTCAAAAAAGAGATTTGATTACATATTAACTTAATCCATATTGATAGAATGTACCGCATGGTGTGTGAGATTTTCTATCCTATAAATAAGTCACCTTACACAGACTGACGTATTAACCAATGACAATTTATAGGGCATTTTGTAAAGAGAAATACCATTTTACAATAGTGAAAATCGTAATGCCTTTAACCCGGTGTAAATAAGGTGCAAAATTTTTACACCGACAATGAGGTGGGGGCGATTTTGATTTTTTTTTTATATATATATAAAGAAATTAAGAGGATTACCCATTTCTATTCCAATTTATGCTTCAAATTAAAAACTTAAAACACGAAGTTAGTGTTTAACTTCAATAATTAAGTCCTGTTTGTGTTATATTTATTATATTTATTGTTCACTTGTCACTTCCAGACATGCACTTCATACAATACTACTTTTGAACTTTTCAATAGAACATATTACTGAACAACAGAAAATAAAGACTTTTATTTAAACTTCTTCTATGCTCTGATAATTACTTGCACTGGAAAACACTGGAGGCCTTACCTTGGGTATTCCTTAACCAATCAGAATTGGTCGATTTGCCATTTCCCTAATTGTCGGGTAGACAATTCCATATGCATGCATATGTTCCGATTTTTGTCCAAACGGAAACGCTCTACGTTTCTCTACTAGCATTATTTCTAGGTGTTTCAAAAGGAATCATAAATTTAGCATGCCCTTTATATTTCAACTAAGGTTAAAAATTGATGATATCCGGCTTTTTATGATAACCTGTGTACGCATTGATACTCTTATCGTGATGCAAAGTTTAAATAAGCAGTACTACTTTGTTTGTTGGATGCCAATTTATCATCTTTAAGAAAATGCAAATTACTAATATTAATACTAATCGGTCGACGATGTGAAATGCCTTATTGGTTAGCGAGTACTGCCCAGGTGGCTACTTGCTTGTATAAACTTATACATTTAGTATATAAAATTTTTTGGCATCGACTAATGCGTATATTTGTATTTAGAATATATGCACGAAACGCACATCGTCCTCGAAAAGACAAGGCCAACACATTGTTTATCAAGTTTTCAGTAGGAACGTAAGCCATTTCATAACTTATAACAAACTTAGCCAAATTATTGGATTTTTCTTTGCTCTCGTGTACTTTTATCATCAAATCTATTTCAAATTTCAACGCTAGCACCATCTGCATGCCACAAATCATTGAGATTTTGCCTATTCGACCGATTAAGATCTGCTACATATCTTAGGAAGAGATTGCAGCATTCAATTTCTGATTTGGTGTGTCCAACTGAACTTTTTACGCCAAGTGTATCAATAATTATATTTTCGGAGCGAATACAGACGTTTGTCCGGAATATGAACAAAAATTCGGACATCTCGGAGGACTTTGACTGTTCAGTAGAATTTCCTACATTCTCAATGTCTTCTAGGCATGCGTTCTATTCTGAATGAATCTCTTCACTGCGCTGAAAACAATTATTACTCTCCACTTCACTTTCACTTCTAGCGTCACCAACATTTTCATTAGAAATCTCATCTAATAGAATATGAATATGACGGAGTTCCAAAGCATTCGCCATTTTATTACATTAATTGAAATATATTATTTTAAAAAATAATGAAATAAACCTTGGCACAAAATATATAAGCCGACGGCACGGTCGGGTATTACATACCCGGAACAGGTTTGCACACATCTGGCTCCCGTCACCGTTAGTGCAACGCTGATTCCAAGAGGGCGTTATCTTCCCGGCACACTGCATTCCACCTACTGAGAGAACCGTGTTCCAGAAATCATTCGTACAAAGCAAAAGAAATTTGTTTTTAATATGGCTGGGTAATAGATACCCGACCTCACTCACGCCGAGTTAAGTACATACTGTCATTGAGAAAATTCAGTTAAAAAGTTGGGTGCTATATTTAAACTGAAACTTCTACGACACGGATATTATAAAGCAGTGTAAAGTATAATGAGGAGTATTTCATTGATTTCCCACTAAACCAGAGGTTCCCAAACATTTTTTCTCGTAGACCACTTCCAACATTTTACTGGTTTCGATGCACCCCTGCTGTTACATTTCTACCACATTCTCAAAAGTCGTCAAAAAATGTGAAGATTAGATCTAACGATGGAAATTTGCGTCGCGGCTGAGTTAATTTAAGAGAGACTTAATAGAATTAAAATTTAACGTAACATAACTTCAACAATGCAAATCATCAATTAAAAAAAAAAAACAGTCATAATTTTAATGGGAGGGATGTATTTGATGAATTGTCAGCAATATTTGGCTTCTGTTTTGTAAGGAATAACCTCAAATCTCCCCGTTCTGTGAT
>OZ002740.1:221572181-221610264 GCA_963924295.1 Dioctria rufipes | reverse complement strand
AACAGTCATTATTTTAATGGGAGGGATGTGTTTGACGGATTGACAGCAATATTTGGCTTCAGTTTTGTAAGGAATAACCTCAAATCTCCCGTTCTGTGATATTCAATCTGCTCCTTTTTTTTTGTTAATAGGGTTGTAACGACACTAAAACTTTTTTCGACAAGGTATGACGAGGGAAACGCTATCAAAAGTTTTCTCGGAATTTCAAACAGCCCAGGATATTTTTGAGGTATTTCTGCTTGCAGCCAAAATGTTTGATACCCTTTTTTAAATTTCACCTTCAACTCTTCATTGGTGCTAAGCTCGAGTAACTCCTCTTGTAATACCACATTCTCCACTTCCGTTTCATCAAATAGATTTATGATCCATGGTGCTATTTCCATCATCAGAATATCTTCAAATCTATTCTTGAAATCATCATGCAGGGCATTTAAATGTTGAACATATGTCTGAATATCCTCATCAAGACATTCTGCCTGTGACAAGTTTGGAAACTGAGAGAATTCGTGCCGACTAATATTTTGCTTCATAAATTTCAATTTTCCAAGAAAAGCCGAAATTACACACTTTGTTTTTATTAAATTTAGGCTATCCCCTTGTAACTGTAAGTTAATGTCATTAAATTTTTTGAACAAATCTGTGAAATACGCAATGTCTGCTTCCAATTTGAATCTTTTAAATCTGGATCTTTATTTTCCAGAAACTTTAAAACTGATTCAAAAAATGAGTAAAATCTTGTTAAGCATGCACCTTTCGACAACCAGCGTACTCCAGCATGTAAGAGCAATTGTTGGAAGTCTTCATCGTTTTCGTGGCACAATTGTGCAAATAAACGGGTATTCAACGCATTGCTTCTTATTTTGTAAACTGCTTTAATCAAAAATTGAAGCGATTATTGCAATTTATCACTCAAATTTTTCGCTACCAGGTGTTGTCGGTGGATGACACTGTGATTTGCAGTTACTCCTGGTATAATTCTTTTAAGATGGCTAATAAACCCACGATATCGCCCGAACATGGCAGGAGCTCCATCTGTTGCAACCGAAAGAATGTTTGTAAATGGAATCGATTTTTCCTTAAAAAAAATCACCCAAGACATTAAATATTGATTCGACTTTAGTATCCATCTCCAACATATGCCAATAATAAAGCTTCATTACTAGGTAAAGATTACTCATCCAGTTGAATAGAAAAATGAGTTGTTTGCAGATAATTATATAAGAAGCTGTCAATATCAGAGCTCATTTCATCAATACGTCTTTGTTCTCCGATGGTGTGTGGTTTTCCAGATCTCGCTATAAGCAACGATATGTATATTGTAAGATGCCCGCAAGCCATCATCGTTACTTTGAGACGTTGAAGCGAACATACAGTGCACGGTGGGTCTCTTTTCAAATTTTTCCTTCAATCTTTGAAAATATTTAAAGTTTTTGGTTATTTTATCAGGATGACACCTTCTTAGATGATCTTCCAGCTTCGATGGTTTCATAGAGTCATTGCTCAAAACTTTATTGCATAAAAGGCATATGGGCAATCGTTTGTCTTCCCTTGATGGAAGAAAACCAAATTTCAAGTAATCAGTACTGTAATGTCGACATTTCTTCTTAGATTCAGCCATGTTTCGTAAAGAAAAAATATTTGTTTTAGTAATCATAAGGCGATTTATCCTGTTAAAATCGCTAATCGCTAAAATAGCTATTTTACCAGAATTAATTAATTATTGCAATGAAAATACCAAAATACCAGCAGCAAAACTTATTTTAAGGATGTGTGCCAAACGAGCTAAATGCTGCCTAAATTCCAGTTTGCATTGGAAATTTAGCCAGCTAATTCCAGGACTGTCCCAAACTTAAGTGAAATTTAGCCAATTGTTCAGCTGTCACTTTTATTTCTATTAAGAAAAGGATTGTGTGGCATTTATTAAACTTATTTACATCGGTCATAACCACTCGCTCTGGGATTTCGTTCATATATTGTGCAAATATATACAACAAATACTTTTAAAAAAATTTCAAATTAAAATTACAACCGAACTTTTCACATCTTAACAGACAAATTTTCCATTTACAAAGAAGGCGAATTAGCCAGCTCGAAAATTTACTAAATGAAAAAGTAATAGATTTAGCCAGCATTTAATGTGATATAATTGATGTAATATAAAACATGTTTTGATTAATAATGTTTTGATAAATTTCTGTAAATTCGAAAGATAATACTTTTGAAGAATATTTTGGCATCAAAACTCCGCGATTTTGATGATTTATTTATTACGTTGTACGTTATGAAAATATTTCTAGTCATTTAGCATTAGCAACTACGAGGGCACTGAAATATGTACAAACATGCAGGTCAATAATAGCGAATCACCACAGTGGGATAAATAAATAATTTTATAATAAAAATTACTAAAAGTTCAACCGTTCTCGGCTTTCTGTGTATCGAATAATGGCCCTGTTCAGTATTTAATTTTTATTACGTACCTACTACACACAAACGTAACAAATATAATATTATTACAATATAAAATAAAAGTCTGTATATCAAAAGGCAGATACTTATCTACTTTATCCGGCACTGGCAAACACTGACATCGATTCACTCACACTTTTCTTTTCAAAATTCCGGAAACAAATAAGTAACGTTTGTCCTTGGCATTCGTATTTATACTAGTGTAGAATCAAATAAGTGCATGCAAGATTGCAAGCATCGTTCACCTAAAAAAATTTAGGAAGCAGGCGAGATTTCCGATTGCTTTACATTTAAAATATACACGGCAAGAAAAGGAAGAAAGGAAGAAAAAAAATCAAAAAAGAAAATCCAACTCTCTTTAAAACTTTTATGAATAAAGATAAAAAATGTGAAAGCGCAAATTGAATGCAACGAAACAGAATGGCAAATGTTTCATTTTCGTATATAAATGAGAAGCTGCGGAGTTTTTACGTTTTACTCTCGTAAAATCTTCCCGCGCTTTTATGAAAACCGGTCTTCATGAAATGTTGACAATATTTGGTCATATGTTGTTGCTGTAATGGACCCATGTTGTTCCTGTAATCCTATAATATGTAAATAAAAAGACTACTCTTTTGGACTTTTACCGGGTTAAACTTAATTTTATTCAAGAGAGAATTTTTTGGGATTCTCCGGTATATAGCAAAAGTTAAAAAATGTTCTAATTTGTTATTTCATCACACAATCCATTAATTTTTGGTGACAAGTTTCAAGTCTTGGTTTGACTCATCAACAGGTCCCAAATAGCGAAATTGGGTGATTTGAAAAACAAATAAAATAAATGAAAAAAAGAAGAAAGAAATGAAAAGTTTGAGAACAATTTTTTTATTTATTACAAAAAATTTAAAATTCTTTTTAAAGAAACAGATTCATTCGAAGCGAATCGAACCTGTATACGCCACGCAGTGGTCTGAAAAATAAAAAAGAAAAGGAAGAAGAAGAAGAGTTTCCTGTCAGCAGAATATTTGAATAGCACGTGCTTCTATTTACATTCGAGAAGTGGGAGAACTCATGCTGGATTTTCTCATATTTTCCGGAAAAATGAGAATTTCATTTGAGAGGAATTTTATATCTCGTTTCAGAACCTTGGACAAAGCAAAATTTATCTTTTTCTTAAAAAATAGAGATAGTGTGACCTGATGTACATTATTAGGAATAGTTTGAAAGGATTTTGAAGGTATTCAATAAGATTTTGTCGTTCGGGGTAATCGTACGTTCTCTCGATTTTTGTATTTAATTCGTTGTCTCAGTTGCATAGCCAAGGTTTTTTCCCCCATTAATGTAAAAGACGAAAGTATATAAAATTACTTGTTTCATTCTAAAAAAGACCAAATATTTCCAATTTTGTTCTACTGCTTCCTATCTTCTTATTAGGTAATCTTTGCCCAAGTTCTTTCCCTCATCCATGCAAAAGACGAAAGTATATGGCATTATTTTTTTCTATCTAGAAAACAAGGAAAATTTCCAGTTTTGTTCATCTGGTTCCCAACTCATTGTTAGGTGAACGTAGATTGCAAACACAGCACAAGTTGTATTTAGTCCCTTTGCACGTCTGAACAAGCGTTGTGGGCGGGCTTCGCTTTGCATGCCTCGACACGCGTTGCACTGAATATCGAATATGCAAGTTTTTACAAGTAACAGTTGCTGACCATCTTAAAATATTATCTGCCTACATTGATAGGAAAAGCCAAGCTAACATTTTTATTCTTCAATATCGAAACCAGATAAATTTTCGTGGACACCCCCACTTACAACTTGTGAACCCCCATTTTTCTTTCACGCCAACGTGGACCCCCGTCGAGTCGACCGTGGACCCCTGTGGGTCCACCTAGACCACTTTGGGAATCACAGCACTAAACCAAGCTTTTTTGGAGAAAACGAAAAACATGATTTTCATTACAATTGCCAAATTACGAAGAAAATTAGTATAAATAACAAATATTCACTGGTAATTATTTCTTTTTTGTTTTAAATTGTATTAAATGGATGATTGAAGTTAATATACAGTGTCTGCTTAATGCAATATTAACGCGCTTACCTTAGAATTTGTCATTTCAGTGTTTGAATTTATAAGCGTGATTTCATCGCATGGGCTTGCTTTGAATAAAATATCACTTATTCTTTTATTAATTCTATTAGGATTTTTATGTGTGTTTTCTGCATAACCCTTGAATGTTGAAAATTTTCAAACAAACCTTTGTACATACTATTTTAACAGATGGCTTATACAACTTTTTCTGATTCCTATATTTGTGTTTTATTTATTTAAACGTCTTCCTAGATGTGTACAACTTGCCAAATGTTTTTTTATTTGTTTTTATGGTTTATATTTCCTCTTTTTCATTAATTGTGAGGCTTTCACAAAAATGAACATTTAAACTTTTCTTAGCCCATATCATATTACTTATAAAGTGTTACAAATAAAGGATTGTTACCCTAGATGACACATTAATTAGTACTAGCTTACAGGAAAGTTATAATAAAATATGCTCTCTAGACTTAGCTTGCACATGGTTTCTTACTACTTACTGATGTTTTCAAACCACCTTTGAACGTGGATTATTTTTCACCCTTCATTCATGCACATTTCTTGGGTCTCTTGTGCGTGTCTTTTTTTACAAAATTTTTTTATACCCTAAATTCAGTGGAAATAACTTTCTCAGACACTATATATATTATTCTTTCTAAAGGAAAGGGACACTTTCATCCGCCTTTTGTTCTTTTATAATTTTTTTTCTTTCTTATGTTCCGTTAAAAAAAAAGTTTCGTCATTACTATTCTCTATGGGATCTGAATCGATCTACTTTGGATCTTACTTAAAACCTCTTAGCCCCGGAAATCTCCCCTCATAATTTATTTAGGTTTCGCTTGAAGTTGAAAGTTTGATAATTAACATGCTGCAATTCAAAGTCTTAAATATAATTATTTCTTAACAAAGTACATTTGAATTGTCAAGCTTCAAGCCGAAAATTGACTTATTTCATTATAAAAGTTGGAATGTCAAAAAACTTTATTTTATTCTAATTATCTGTATTGTATCTGGTCTTATTGTTAGTTATAAAATATAAAGTGTGATGTACCTACTTATAAATACTGTGTATCTTGGACATTTCATTTTCCATGCGGGTTGTAGTTACAAACTACATAAATACATTTTTATCCGCTTGTACTAATCAACAGCTGAGTCTTATTCTGCGAATTTGTTTTTGAACAAATGTGCATAGCGTGAAAAAAGTTAATATTTTCCAGTAATAAAGAATTGGGAGTGTTTGAGTTCTATTATTCCTAAAACTGTGGATTCCAGCTAAGGTAAAACTTGTTTATATTTATCGTGCATCATGTGGTGAATTGTGTGTCTTAAAATATTTCACAGGTAGTTTTGTTTCTTTTGCAAGGGGTATGTACCTTGGACACTTCAAACAATTGTACCACGGACATGTGAAAGAGCCATAGACATGCGTTTACATAAATAATAAATTAAATATGTATAGCTATAGCAAATTTTTGTTTAGTAACCTGCTTTGGGAATATGATTATTCATGGTAGAATAAAGAGTGTTATTTAATTTAACTCGATTGATGTACCATAATTTCTTCTCTACAAATCTCCACCCCACTGTCCATGGTACAGCTGCATATTGTAGATATCTTAGGCCGAAAATAGGTCCTTCAGATTTCCTTTCATGTATCCTAAAATATAAATTTTTAACTGCATATTCGACTATTATTATCGACAAGAAGAAGAACACAACAACGAGTCTCTGTTTTCGTGTTATGTTTTTTGTTAATTTTTTGATCCCATCGTTTATCTGTTTGGTGTGATTTTATGATTTAGCCATTATTGTGCCGTAGTGCTGTATGTTATCTGCTTCTTTGCACCCGGCTTTGCTCTTAATGCAGATTTGTGGTTGAAGCTGTACCGCTCTTCTTGTGTGTCGGTTGAAGCTCATTGGCTCGTTCCAATAATTTTTGTTTGTTGTTTTATTTGAAATCGTGAACATTCATTATCGATGTTATTTCCTTTTCATGAAAATTTCTTATTAGTTATATTTTTTGATGAATTTTCTTATTTATTTTTCATTTTTCTTCAATTTTATTTCTGCCCTCTATCTGTTCGTTGTAAAGGCGGAACCACAATAGAAATATACGTAAGTATATTTACTTATGTAGCGAACGCGCCCTTCAATTTAATAGGCGTACACAAATTAACTTTAATTCGTGTGAGGGGAACTTCCGTTAAGTTTAGATATCCAATTTTCAGTAAGTATAGTGCGGTAAGAATCGCACATTCCGTAAGAACGCGATAATTACTACTAAATGATTAAAAGTGCAATGTAAAACTTAAAATGGAATAAAAATGGTACTGTGAATTAATAGAAAGCACAAATCTTCAATTAAATCAACTTCCAATTGTTATTTTTTTCACTTTTACCACTTTTTAAAATTTAACACTAAAATGTCACTGCGAATTAACAGAAGGCAGAAATCTTCAATTAAATCAACTTCCATTTGTTAATTTTTTCACTTTTACCACTTTTCAAAATTGAAAACATTAAATATCAAGATAATAACTCTTACGGAATGTGATATATATTTAGGCTAAAAGTATCAATTTTTTGTAAGTAAACCTCAGTCTCGTTTAATTTCGTAATGTTATTTACTTCTATTGTGGTTCAGCCTTAACTTTTTAACCTAGCGGAGACAACTAAGTACTACTTGCCGTGTGCATTTTCCTTCGTCATATACCCTCCACGGGTTTAAGCCCTTCAACGGCCAAGTGCATTGTGGCTCAAAATTTTTCAGTTTTCATTTTTTATTTTGGTTTTTTTTCCGTACAATATCCTTAGTAATTTTATTCAATCATGTTCACTTAGCATGGCGACTTGTAAAATCTGCTCTACTAAAGAATTAGCAGACATGGTTGCATGCGATGGTAAATCTTTTCTTTCTTGAAGCGAAGGTCCAGAGCGCCTACTCCGAATGTTCGGATATAAAGCCCACATTAAGATTCTTAAAAAAATTTACCGAACGTCTTGACTCTTTCCCTAACGTTTAGTCTCTTATTGCGGATAAATTTAATAGGTTGCCTATGAACTGGACTGGTCTCGAAGTATTTTGCGAAGACCTTAATATTTTAAATGGCAAAATTGACAAGCTGTTTCAACACACTTCTTGAAAAATCATATAACCCATCTTTAAAGGTTTAAAATTTACTAGATTCTCTGGTTGATATTCATGCACTATTTGCCCAAGACTCCCAATCTGTATCTCAAAACTCCAACAACACGTTACATATTCCATTAATCGATTACATTTCGGTGCAGCTTAAGGCATGTGTTGAGTTGAAGGCGATATCTGATGCACATAGTAGCAAGCCAGCTATAGAGTAAAGAAACCGCAGAAGATGCCACCATAATCTTAATGACGCGATTCTTTTAATCCATAACTCTTTTCAATTTACAGCAAACTGTGATACAGTTGACGTTACATCTGTTTCTGTAGCTGAAGGTAGTGGGCATTTCACAGTAACAAATGATGCTTCATCTGCGTCCTCTTTAGGAAATGATATTGGCGCCTCTCTGAGAACGGTACCAAAAGCTTTGAGTGTTTTGGTTAGCCATTTCTCTCCAGAACCGATGTCTGAGGACATTTTGAAGTATCTGATGTCGATCAATATGGCAGTAGATGGTATTTCTTGTCATAAGATTAGCAAATGCTCAACACCGGTAGCATTCCTTGCTTTGACTGTTTCAGCTATTGTGCAGGATAAATAATAGGATCCCGCATTTTGACCGACTGGCGCTTTTACTAAATTGTTTGTACTTTCTGGGCGCTAACTTAGTAATACAGAAAAAATCAGCAGTGATATTCCAAAAACTCAAATAATCTTTTGCAACTTGTTCGGATATATAGTTGCTTTCACTGAAACTTGGATGCATCAATACTTCCCCGATGCTGAATTCTTTTATAATTTTTATCAAATTTTTAGAAGAAATTGATATACAGACTCTGAAACACGTCGCGGTGGCTTACTCCTTGCCTGTAAAAAACACTTAAATTGCAGCCAAATTGAGCTTCCCAACACTCTCAACATTGAACTCATAGTTCTAAAGATGTTTCTATTCTATATGACTTTTACATACTTTGTTGCTATATTCCTCCAGAGTCCATAAATATCGTTCATGACAAAGGTCAGAATATTTACGACCTACCCATTTCAACATCTAATTTTATCCATGATAACGTGGATCCTCTTGACTACTATTTGGTGATTTTCTTACCCAATATACAATGGCCATTAAACAAAGCTGATGATGACTATATTCCATTTAATAATTTGAATCCCTTTTCCTTGACACTATTTCATCTCTTGGTCTCAACCAAATCAGTAATGTTAAGAATGACATGGGTACCCAGTTAAAACTAGTCTTTTCTACCGACGCGGGTAGCTTATTAGTTGCACCTAGCCCAGTTATAATATGCTATATAATATAACATTATATAATGCTATGAAACCGAAAACTTAACAAATTGTGTCCAAACACAATACTTTTTCAATTTTAGAAAAGCTGACCTCTCGGAACTTTCTAGTAGACTTACTCTTATCTGTATTGATTTCATCACATTGTTTCCCACAGCTTTATCGTACCTATCCATGAAAAAAGTAGTAAAAATGAAATTTCCTACTATGCCCCTACTGCAAGATATCTTGCATACCCAAATTATTCTAATCTATCGTTTATTCTCAGCTATCAATTTCATGCAAGAATTTGCTCTCTTCAAACCAACATGAGTTTATTTCGGACAGGTCTACAACGACTAACTTGTTGAAAGTTGTTTCGGATACCATTGGCAGGTTTGCAAAGGGCAACCAGACAGATTGAATTTATACTGACTTTAGTAAAGCACTCGATAACCTGTCTTACTCCGTGATACTGTTTAAAATGGAAAAGTATGGGTATCTACCATCATTTCTTAAATGGACGGAGTCTTATTTAGATTGATAACAGTTTATACTAAATTTATTTCCGCCATTCCGTTTCAAGAGTCTTCAAAGCTTCGTCCGGCGTACCTCAAGGGAGTCATTTAGGCCTCTTTCTTCATTCTACCTATTGACGACATTGACTCTGTTTTGAGGCACTGCAAAGTCTTGATATATGGTGACGACATTAAGCTATTCGATCAGATTGAATCTGTTAACGATTGTGAATAGGTACAGGGTGACATTCAGCAATTTTATGACTGATGCAAAAGCAATAATTTGGTACTAAATATATATAAGTGTGAGTTGGTTTCGACTTGTCACAGAAATCAGAAACCAATCACTTATGATTGTGAGTTCTTGGACTCCTCGATTCCGCATGTGGGTTCTGTCTGTGACTTGGGTGTCAAATGTGATCAGGGATTGAATTTTGTCTCCCATATATACTACATGGTATCAAAGAGTAATTCTATGCTGGGTTTTATAAAAGTTGGTCCTGACAGTTTTCGAATCCCACCATAACATTACGTTTGTACACTTGCTTTGTGAGACCATTTCTTGAATAAGCTAGGCAGGTTTGGTCTCCATTTTGCGGTACAGACATCGACCGTATCGGGTCTGTTTAGCGGAACTTCCTACGATTTGCTCTCAGGCATCTACCCTGGAATAATTCATTAATTCTTCCACCCTGTGGGTATCGCTTGTAGTTTTAAAATATGCACTCGCATGAGAAACGTTGCATGGTTGCAGATGTAACTTTTCTGCATCAACTCTTAACTGCGAATATTGATTCTCTGTTGTTAAGTACTAGACAAAATCTCTTTCCGTGATAGTAGGCACAATTTGAGAAGGCTGCATGTTAACTCGTTTAGGTCTAACTTTGGCATGTTTGAACCTAATAGTCGCATGTGCATTGCTGTTGATTATATGGGTGATCATTTTGATGTTGACACTTCTAGGCATGCTTTAAAAAAATGTCTATATAATATTTAAGTTTTTTTTTTATTCTATGTTGCATGTCATTTCATCCTGTGTTTGATTTATGTTTATTTTACCATACTAATACTAACACAGACTAAGTGATGAAACCCATGTATTGTTCACCCCTCATTTTTTAAACATGTAACTATTGCGAGTTGGGTTAAACTGGTTTTTAAAGTACAGAAAAAAAAAATTATTGGGAGTTTATCGATTAGGCAATCTATAATTATCTATTGCTTAAGATATGTCTCATTAGTTTTGTAAAAAAAAGGACTATTTAAAAAAAGATACCATCTTCACCTACATATATCCCGGAAACTAGACTGTTGATGAAAAAAGGTTTAAGTGGGATTTTAGAAAAATTTTAAAGTGAAGTCCCCGAAATACAGTGTATCAGATGTATAGAGAAAATTAAATAGATGTGAACCAAGAAAACATTGCGATTTCAAATCGAATCCACAGTAATCCGTTTTAGCGGAGTTTGACTTCTATTTCGACGTCGTTCTCGATTTGATTTCGATTCGGCTACGACTAAAAGAGACGTATCGTAGTAACGATTCGATAACAATTCGTAATAATGGTTCGATAACGATTCGTAGTAACGTTTCGATTACAATCCGCAAAACCGATTCGATAATTCTGTTTGACGCAACCAATATTAAGTGATTCTATTATAGTAGTACCAAGGCTAGATCACGAATGGGAGTAGTTTAGCCTAGTGAGCTAATACCCTAGCCACACAGCACTCTTAATGAAGAAATAACTAACGACTCATTAGTCTGTAATGATTCATTATAAACTGCAGACACACAGCCATTTCTTTAATTAAATTGTACTGTCAAACTGGTTTTGATTTACTTACGACATTAAAGAAGCAATATGGATGGAATCAACGCGATAAACTTTGTTTTTATTAATTTTAATTTTTGTTTATTTTTATTTTATTTCATTTAACGATTGAGAAATGAAAAAAAAACACTTTATTAAAAAATATTTTGACATAATTACTTTGTGCTTTGCATTTCTTCTTCTTATTTTTCAAATCAGCAGATGCACAGCGGAGCTCCATATTTAAATTACATGCCAAATCTAGCACATTTTTCCTCATTATAGCTATAATGAAGAAGAAAACACTTCATTAGTGTACTTCAGTATCATCTGATTTTCGAGTCATAATGGCGTATATTATGTGACACACGGCGTTTTAATGAATAGTTAGTGTAATAATGATTCATTAGATCGTGCTGTGTGTCTAGGGTATAATATCCCCTAGAAACGAAAGAATAACTGAGAATTATTCAATAATCGGAATTTTATGTTCATTTAATATATTAATTTATAATGACATTCCAATTGAATCGAAAAGTTCTATTAATCTATATGTGCTATATTTAGATAATCGAGTTCATTTTCAATTAAGGTTCCGTGGATCTGCAGAAATTTTAAAAGTTATGTTTGAAAATATGTTGTTTAACAATATTTTTACTACATATATTTACATTCCAATAAAAATAAATACAAAGGCCCACTTTTTATAAAGAAAGAAAAAATTATAGAATTAAATTTAGTGTTTTCCTTCTTGCTAACTATGTAATTACCTAATATGCCCCAAAAACGTAAACAAATAATTTGCTAAGCTATTTAAATAAGATAATGGGATACTCGTGGAAAATATTAGTTACCATATTTTAATTATTTACAACAAAAGTTGGTGTTTTAGGGACGAAAAACATATTAGACTTAATATTTCCTTTAAAATGTGAATAAAATTTAAAATACCACTGCGATTAAGCTACGGTATATCAAAGTAAGCTACCATCTACTGATATGTATATATTTACATACATATATACTGGACTGCTTATTTTCTTTCCCTATTGAGCACACGTTTTTCCTAAAGTTGTTTTACCTGAAAGAGCCTTGGAGGAAAAATATCAAATGACAAAACCAATTGTTGTGAGCCATTACATATAAAGAATTGTGGGTAAAAATTTGGCTTATCAGATTAACAAAAGTATAGGCTACAACGATGGAGTTGGTTTGAACCCATCAAGCCCACCCCATATATACAGCCTTGAGTAGTACCTACTTGAGACAACTGACATCTAAATATGAAAATCTCAAAAGGAAGCGGTTCGAATTAAAGCCACCTAATTCACCCATAAAAGAAAGCTCCATACATTCTCTCTATCTCGGCTATATTATGCTACATAAATTACTGATAGATTTCTTTGATTGAATATAAAGTTAAAGGGATTTGAAAAAGTGATCTGGGTTTATATGGAGATTTTCTTATCTATTTATCTGTTGTCTGTGGTAGTACTTTGCTGATGATGATATTAAGCCAGAGTTCTTAGAAGATTTGTTTTATTTGCTCGAAGGGTGGCAAGAGGAAAAATTGCTTTATTTCCTGCATGTTTGCCTGAATGGCCCTTCGCATTTAGAACAAAGAACATAGCTGAATCGTCAAAAATGAAAGCCCTAACTTCAATAAAAATTTTCTTGTGGTTAAAAATCATTCTATTATTAATAATATCCTTCAAATCGAAAATAGAAGTAGATGTAAAATAATCGGCATTTGCGAGGCTGGAAAACTATGTTAAAATCTAAAATGAAATTATTTTTGTCATAAGAATTACTTTTACAAAAATCGGTTAACCCATCCTTTATTTGTGGAAATATTCACCATCGCCTAGAGGTTTCGCAATGCTCTCCTTTAGAGTTCTCTTCAACGTTATAGGACATTTTGGGAAATCTTTAGTTGACTTTGGAAAAATGTATAGCAAATTTTTTAAGACGTTCTAGCCAATTACATGTTTGGCTGCCAATTCGCTTAATAATCGCTTAATATCATTTGAAGCCTGCATTCGAAATAATTCTCTGAGCCGGAATTCGGAGAATTTGAATTGTGTTTGAAAGCCTTTCTTACAGGAAGCATGAGTAAAACATGAAGGAATAGCTGTTATTAAGGAATTTTCGCGTTATGGAAAGATGACCCAGGAGAAGTAATATCAAGCAACCAACTTCGTCCTTTTCAAATCGAATTGATAATGGCTTCAGCTTTGCGACGGAATTATTTAGATCCATTCATTACCCCAATCTATTATAGAGTATACTAAGTTTGCTATTTCGTTTGTAGCGCATAGAAATAATTATAGTAGAGCAAAATGGATTGGACACCCACACATTATATTAAAAGTTATTTTGTTTATTGCATGTCCGTCTGTCCGTCCATAAGATAACTTGAGAATGCGTGTACTTACCAAAGCAACATTTCCCTTCTTTTTTAGGTAGAATTTCCGTCTATTCGCCGTAAATTAGGATAGCGACTAATTGTGGTTAAGTTAAGATATCCTAATATTTACGTCCGATTTGCGTAAGTGGAGAATAAGAGGACGTCGTATTGATGTAAATATTAGGGAAATTAGGAAAGAATTTCCCCGTACGGCAGAGGATACATTTTTTGATTTGGTAAATTTAACGTAAATTACACTTCAAATTTTCGTAAATTTTCCTTACTCTCCACTTATTTTCTTCCTAGTTTAACTCATGTTAACGTCTATGTAAATGTAGAAGGAATTCCATTTTATAATAATTGCGTGTGTATATTTTCCCTAGTAGGTATTGTAAATATTATAAACAATGCACATAACTCTAACTTATGAATATGAGAAGTATTGCTTTAATAAAATATATGTATAAAAATTATGGGCTTATTAAAAATTAATTTGCTCAGGCTCTAAGCGCTCAATTTAAAACGACAAAAATTTTGTAGATAAATATGAAACCAACGCGCTTTAAAAATATTGTATAAGTATTTAAAAAATAACAATTTCAAAGTTTTTTAAATTATTTTCTGGTTTGCCATTTACAAGCTCGAATTTAATTTAAATATTCCTAAATCGTTCTGAAATTAAGGAAAATTCATTTACATACTTGGGTATTTTTTCCAATAATTATGGAAAAAATTAAATTAAGGTATCATGCAATTTTCCTATTCATTCCTTTAATATATGGCAGCCATGTTTTGTTAAATTAATATGGTGCATATTTACTTTTCTCGACCTAAATATTAGTTTGACTTAAGAAAGTCGTCGTACTTTCCTGGATGGCAAGGCAAAATAACCAAAATTTTCGACTTTCAGGGCAAAAGCCCTTGTTTAGGTACTTTTGAGTTCAAAAGCAATGATAATTTTCTCCTATAAAGAAATTTCGGCTTAAAATAGGACACTTCGCATAAAATTTTGGAATTCCGCCTTAAATAGGTAAGAGAGATTTGACAATTGGAAAAGTTAAATTGACTGACAAACAGAGAAATGGTAAGGATATCTCGATATTACTAACTGCTATATATTATATGTATCTTAAAAATAGTCAAATATGTAATTTGCATCATCATATGGATACAAAATTTAGTAAATTGCGGATGAATGCAAACGCGGTTAAATATGCGTATATTTTGCATGATTGGGAAGCAAATAATCAAACGTTGGTCCAAATCATATGTAGCACTTTTGAGAAAAGTGCAAATGGTATTCCAGAAAATGACTGATTCCGTTATAAATGTGTCGTAAAAAGAATCTTGATGAAGCGATTCAATGGTAGGAACAGTTGATTAATTCCAGTGATACTAAGGCGAAACAAAAGTAAATGAACTTTAATTTTTGGTTACATTTCTAAGTAATTTCAACTATTAGGGATTTCGCTAAACGTGTGCACATTTACTCCAATTTACTTTCGAGGTTAACATTTTTGGTAGTTCGGACTTAGAGATTAAACACAATCGACTAGCGAATTATTTAGCAAATATTTACGTTATCTTCCCTTGAGCATGGAATAGATCCAACTGCAAAGTCCATACATTTCCTTAAATTTGACCTCAAAGTTAAGTAAAATTTTGGTAAAAAGTAAGGAAATTTGCCTCAGATTTAGGAAATTTTCCTTATTTATTACACTATTTTTCCTCATTCATTATTACGTTATTTTTCTCTGATAATTAATTATGAAGTCAAGATCACTTTTAAGGCCTAACTTAAGGAATTATCCTTTCCAATTTACCTTAAAGGAGGTTTGAGGTTTGAGGTTAAGTTCTTAAGTCTAGTTTACGTAATTTTAACCAAAATAGGTCATCGGCCCTCGATGATAGGAAATTCAACCTCCAATGTTACTTGAATGGAGAACTGAAATTTTGCACACGGACTTTTTTTAAAAAAAAAAGTGAATTTAAGTTTGAAAAGTAAAAAAGCTAGAATTGGTCTAAGACCAATTCTAATGATACCCTAGATGAATGCCCGTATTAAATTTTATAGGGTCACCGATCTATGCAAGTTTGATTATTGAAGTGGTTTTCGCATTTATTTCTAGAACGGTTCGTCGGACAGAAAAAAAGATTATAACCAATTTTATAAGATTTCGTATTCTAAAGAAGTTGTTAGTACAATAAAATTTTTTTAGGACTGATTGTTTTCACAGTATATGTAAAAAAGCTAAATTTCTATATGGCAACACCAAGAAGGTGTTGCCCGATTTAGTCCATTTTTGAAAGCTTATTTTTTATTACTATAAAAACACCATGTACCAAATTTCAGCTAGATGTCTACGCGTTCCCAGGCAGTGTCCAAATATATAGTGGAAAATGAAATTTTTGTATGGCAACCCCACGAAGGAGTTGCCCGATTTGTCTCATTGTCGATGTTAATTTTACCTTTATTTTTTAAGGTCCGTGTACAAAATTTGAGCATTCTAAGTGGACGCGTTCTCGATTTATCGCGCGCACAGATGGACGGACATACATGCAAAAATCAAAATAAGTTTTAATATTCTGCGTGAGTGTCCAAACCATTTGCTCTACCGTAATTATTTCGAGATGTTACAAACAGAATGACAAACTGAGTATCCCCTTTAGATTTCATCTAGGGTATAAAAATGCTACATATCGGGTAACTCCTTCAAGGCGTTGCCGTACAAAAATGTTGTTATTTACTATATATTTGGACACTGCCTAATAACGCGCCGATACAGAGATCTGAAATGTTATACACAGTGTTTTCATAGCTATAGTAAATAAAACTTAAAAAAATGGACTAAATTGGACAACCTTTTCTTGGTGTTGCCACATAAAAATTTATGGTTTTACGTATACTGTGAAAACGCTGAATCGTAGAAATCTTTATTGTACTAAGAACTTCTTCAGAATATGAAATCCTATAAAATTGGTTTTAATCATTTTTCTGTTCGACGAACCGTTCTAGAAATAGATGAGAAAAATCACTTTAAAAATCAAAATTGTACAGATGGGTCAACCTACCAAATTACATATGGGCATTCATTTAATGTATCATAAGAATTGGCGTTAGGCCAATTCTAGCTTTTTTACTTGTTTATTTTATTTTATTTTATTTGAACAAGTTTTTGTGCTTACCACTAACATGTATATAAATGGACTGACTGATCTCCTGTTTCATGTGGCACCAGTTTTAATTTCAGAGAGTAAGTATGCTCTCACTGTCAATGGTACCAACTGTACTAAACTGAAGTTATATTGAAGTTATTTGGGAATTCACTTACATGCATGTCAGTGGAATTTACGGAACTTACCACAAAAGTAGTATTTGAGGCTATTTGTATTGTTAAATTTTAATTACGAACCGAAGGAAGTATTTTTGACGAGGCTGTTTTGGTAGGAAGGTTTTGATTACAAAGTTGCCAGTTCTGGAAACACCGTTGAACTTCAAGCAATTTTGCGTTCGCAATCATTACAGTTCTCACGGAAAGAGCCAGGAATATGAAAGTGGTGCCATTTGCATTCATGCATTTTTGGTTTAATGAGCAGTGTATTTCTATACATGTCAGTGGTACTTATCGAATAAATACCGATAAAATACAAAACAAAAAGTCTTGAATACACTGCAAAGCACTTTTATTAAATGACCACTTTACTGTACCTTTAAATGATATTTTACAACAAATTTCCAATAACACTACAAGAAATCTGCACTTTAATTGCTGTACAATATTGAGCAAGGGTGAAAGAAAAATTGGGATGAATGTACCGACAGCTATACACCGCTAAATGAAGAAGGTTAGTTGACATTATAACTACTAAAGTCCTGCTGCCGTTACTATTCCTACTGTCATTTCTACCGTCACTAATAGCACTGTTAGTCCCATTATCGGTTGTATCATCACTGATACCGGTGCCAATACCATTCACACTTATATAAAAACAAGTTGCTTTGTAAATAATTTTGTATTCGTTTCAACACCGAAAACGATTCAGCACTTAAATTATAAATAGGCATCGTCAAAATATTTTTAATATTGTTTCTACGTTCGGAAGAGTAATCCTTAACCCATCCTTTATAAATTTATACATATTTTCAATTAAAAAATTTTCTTAATACTAGCCTTATAGGTACTTGTCTTGATTTATATGTTTTTTCAAAAAACATTCATACTTATCTAATATGTCTGAATAGCTTTTTGCTCTTTCATTTATTTCCAAACTTACTTTTTGCAAATGACATTAAAAGTGTTAACAATGAAATTTTCCTTGACATGTAATATAATCTTGTCGTTCATTTAAAGCAGAAAAACTATTTCTATATTTAAAATAAAATCAACTGAAGACTGTTACAAATTATTAGCTTACAATAAATAAATAAATAAACAATATGTTAGCAGAACCCATTAAGGTGCAGTGCTACAATCAAAAACTTCTAATAGAAAGTGCAAATTTCATGACTCACTTATCTATCATAGCTTCCAGTAATTCGTTTTATGGTTTAAGGTTTTGTTACTATAATTCATCTCATTTACACCTGTATTTTCCGTACTTCGGTATGAACTACCCCCTCGAGATATTATTAGCGGCTGTCGGCCTCATGTACACGAATTTTGAACGATATTTCCGCATTTCCGCATTTCTGTTTATTATAATACCAGTATGTTCTAAGCAGTGGCGGATCCAGCTAGGGGGCGCGGGGGTTCATTGATTGGTCGGTCTATTTTGCTTCAAGGGATGTTGATGAATCCACATTTAAATTTAGTATAATTCTAAGTCTTGGGCATGCGTGAATACATTCAGTATTTATACAACAGATCATAACAGCAGCAAATCGCTCTTGGTTTAGCGATAAGTACAACCAAGCAATAAAAGCGAAATAGTCTGATCTGGGCACCTATCAATTGCATCTATGTTCAGAACTAAAACACTATCCACAGAAAAAAATTTCTTTTTGACCAGAATGTTAGAATCTTGGCAAGACGCAAAGGCACCAAAGGAGCAACTTCAGCAGTTCTTCTATTCCTTCACTAGTTTACAATGAAGTGATTGTTGACTCCCTGAATAAAACTAATATTTTGACTGTTAGATTCACTTCAAATTCTCCTCTTCCACCCACTCTACATCTCCCTTGTAGATATAAAAAGTGTCAATAAACATCCGTTCTAGAGATATGTTCAAGGTCCTTGAGGAGATCGACGTCTCCATAGCTGCAGGTTCTGATAGTTACAAACCACCGTTAAATAAAACCTGTGCCTCATTCTTGACGAAAGCTCTGCGAAAACTATTCTAATAGTCTTATTCAATAGCTAAATTTCCAATTGGTTAAAAACTACCTCACGTTCAGCCTATTCCCAAGAAAGGAAAGGGTAGCGATCCATAAAATTATCGACCAATTGCAATTACGTTGCCTCTTTCAAAGGTTTTTTAATCTATCATTAACTCCAAATTAATGAAGTATCTAGAAACTAATCAAACCCTCAACCATCACCAATATGACTTTTCTTATAGAACGTTGAAGCCGTAGTTTTCACAGATTTGGTGAGTCCAAAATCGTTGCCCTAGATATTTCAATGGCCTTTGATAGTGTCTGGCATTCAGCCCTTTTAGCCAAACTTAAAGCTGTTGGCCTCTCTCTCGTCCTCTTCTATTATGGATGTAAAGTGTTTTATCTGGTCACTTACTACGGATTATTGTAGATGGCGATACATCGGAATCTCAGCCAATTAATGCTGGTGTACCTCAGGGCTCTGTTATCTCTGCATCTCTCTTCTCAGTTGTTATAAATGATCTGCTTACCCTTAACTCCAATCCCATCTATTGTTTTGCCGACGACAATTCACTTGATTTCGCTTACTCCTTTGACACTTTTGCGGACTACAGAGGAAATGCCATATCTGTCAAACCAGATTGCATGATAAGATCCTTGAATAACCATCTTGACAATATCCTCGCTTGGAGCAAACCGAATTGCATCGAATTCAATACATCTAAGCATCGAAGCTGACTCACCTCTTCAAAACAAGATCATAATTTTTCCATTCCCGGGTTTGTGGCAAAATTTTGTCATATGAACTCACTTGAACATCGCCGCACTGTTGGTTGCATTTCGCTTCTATACTTCTACATGCATGGTCAATGTTCTGATGAAATATCTAGTCTGATTCCTGCATGTATTACTCGCACTACAAGCCACGCACATCCTTTTACCGTTCAAATTACTTTTGGCCGTAGAGTAAAATTCTATGATGATTCTTTATCCAGAGTTGTACGAATGTGGAACAGTCTACCATCTTCTGTCTTTCCTCCGGCATGCAATCTACGAAAGTTTAAGGGTAACATACATCGGCACCTTCGCCACTCTCCTCACGTTCCCTAATTCCAATTTTTATCACCTTCTAGGCATGCTGTGCTTTGCATCATAGTTCTTAGGATATTCCCTTAGCTCGGCTTAATAATATAAAAAAAAACAAAAGAAGTCACAATTTCTTAACTTGCCGACGAAGTTATGTACGTACAACGTATGTATTGCATCTGTTCTGTGATTGCTATTTTAAATAAATGTAAATTTTTAGTTCCTGTATTTTACAAAGATACACATTGTGAATTTGAGTAAAATACTTTTCCCCAGTTTTCTAACTAAAACGGATGATTGGGAAGTTTTACACTTCCACAATTTACATACCAAAACAAAATGAATAATCTAACATCTCCTTTGACTTTAGGGAGTGGCAAAGAATGTTTACCAACTTTCTTCATTGCGAGTAGTAGGCACTTGCTAATCTGTTCGACTCGTATCATTTAAATGATAATTTTTGTGCATTTGACATTTGCGAGTGGTGGTGAGTATCTTCAAACTTTTGTTCAGTTTTCAGCAAATACCATTTTTAAACCGTAGTAGCGCCCCCTCACAAGAATCCTGGATGCGCTACTGGTTCTAAGCAAAGAACAATATACATATATGTATACATATTATATGTTTTTAATATTGTTGTTTGTGAGAAGTGAGGCCCCAGCTTGCACACAGTACGCCTTATGGTAAATGTGTCCTTGGCAGTACACGACCAACCCACAATTGAGCAGACGCAACCTTTGGAAAACAAAAAATCGTCAACATTAGTCGTACCAGAACCTTCAGAAGCAGCATCTATTACGCTGAAGACTTTACAAGATAAAGTCAGTCTATACCCTTCGCTGAACGCTTGAACACACAACCACTTAATTTCATAATCCGTTTAGTAATATTACTCTCATCCTAAATTTGCTTAACATAAATATAACAGGGCTAGCTGGGGCGCTCTTTATTTAACCCTCTAATTAATAAGCACCCTCTTCATTTGCATGGAGGAAATGCCACAACGAAGATGTGTCATTAACCATAACTTTTTGCAGAAAAAATGTCATAAACAAGGAGATCATCATTCAAATCCTATAGATTTCAAGTCTGGCGGCATGTTCAGGAAAGAAAAGGCCAATGCTCCAGTGAAGTCAGCAATAACAACAATCTAGTAAAGTTCATTACTCGCCCTCATTTATTCAAGCAAAAATAATCAGGCGGAATTCACTTACTCGATTTTGCTGGGTTTTCAACAAGAATGAAAAAGGTGGGCAATAACACGGCACTAGTCGAGAAACTTTAAAGTCGGGACCATAAACAGCGGATCATGTATTTTTTGTTCACTTTTTCTTTATCTGTTTAATTATTGTATTCCTTTTTTTTATCAATTGTCTTTCGTGATCTTATTTAATTAACTCTTTAATTCTTAATTTATGTAATTAATTGCTCATTGACTTTAATTTTATGTTCAATAAATGATTTTTTCTTTCACCTTTTCCGAAACGTATCTAACAAAACAGGACGATACCGCTGAATTTTGAAAACATTAAAATAACAGCCAAATCGTACCGAATTAAATTAGAGAGAGAGGTTTCCCGCAATGCCAAGTAATTTTTGTCCCCTGAGAAGGATGTACCAACAGGACAATGGTTCAATACATACAATACATATGAATTGTTAAAAGCTGGATAAGAGGACAAATATCAGTTTAATAGCACGACCTCATACTCGTCGGATTTAAACATTATGGAGAACTTTTGGGGTTTGTTAACACGAAAAGTCAGATAATTCGAAAATAAAAATCAACTAATTGATGTCATTAAAACTGCTCGGGACGAAATTTGCCTAGACTTTTTGAACCCAAAACTTTTTTATCTGTTTACACCCAGGCTATCCACGTAGGCAGTAATTTGATATAACCGGTTATTTAAATTTAAGTTGGGGATATGTGTGTAAAATATATATAAAAAAAAAATAATGAAAGCGGAGATGTAAATTTATAAAAATTGATTTTTTACATGTTATTAAGAGATGTACAGAAATTTTCAGCTACGATATTCCTTCCGCTTCTTTTGAACCACGTACACGTCTTTCACCACGCGTTCTCCTTGATTGACTTCTCTGTCTGATAACTGCTTCCTTGTATATTTGTACATATTTATAAAGCCAATAGGGATAAGAATTTGAAGCATCGCAAACCCACCAAACATTTATACCATATTTTGTGGGCTTAGATGGCATGAATTGCGTGAAGTGTGTTTTGTTTCTATATGAAAACAGTTGCTCATCTACAACGATACATTGTGCTGTTACTTAATGTAAACACCAGTTGTTGTTCAAGAGCAGAAATATTTCTGATATAGCCAAATCACTTTATCTCTTTCCACACGAAATTCGCGGGTGGCAGAATTATCGATTCGCAAAAGGCGTGTTGTAGAATAAAAACGACTTAGTCGCAGACAGGCGCGATATAAGGCATAGACTGTTGTCTTTTATAGCTCCCTTATATAATATGCTCTTTGTTAGAATGACATACACCTGCAGTTATAAGCAGTGATACCACTTTGCTACAATTGTAGCAAAAATGATACTTTTTTTTCATGTCATTACAAAAATATTACTTTGATACTTTTATTCTATTATTCTGTCTAAAATGATACTTTTACATAATACATAAATTCAGACAATCGAGTTTATTAGATACTCAAAGTGAAGGAAGTTTGAAATAAATTTTCTATAAGAATATCGGAGTTTGGAGAATTTCAGGATTATGCTGGTGTAAAACAGAAAAAAATCCTTGAAATATGTGGCTCCAGCGAGCTGCGTATCTTTAAAGGAAGCTGTTGACTGAATTTTGGTGCAATAGCAAGCTCTTCAATTATTTCTTATATCATCTTCGTTAGAAGACGAAATCCTTTAAGTAAAATATACATATTTTTACTTTTTGTCACAAATCTATCAAGTTGTAACTACTATTAATTTAGAGGTTCAAGGAGAAAAATTTAGGTTACATAATCATGCAAAACAATTCAGACAAATTACAAGTTAATTTTGACGTTTTTCATTAAAACTGACTTAATAAATAACTAAGATTGCCTGAATGACATTGACCTACAACATCAAGAGAATTATTTGCCGCTTAATAAGATATACATCAGTGCAAATGCTGTTTCTTTTATTGCAGAAAAGGGTTTAATGGAATCAGTTTTGACAACTGTAAGGTCACATATCTTTTCGTTTTATGTTGAATTGTGTAGTCAAATAAGAAAACACATCGATTTCAAAAGCGACATTTTAAAGCACTGGTGTTGTCTAGATCCCGATTGAGCATGCAAATGTAACGATTCTATTTTGCCATTATTAAAAGCATTTCCAAATCTTTTTAAACATTCTGATGTAGAAAAAATTAGTACATAATGGCGAACCTTAAAGGTTCAATCGAATTTAAATCAGTTGAGTGATCCTGAAAATTTTTTGACTTAACTTTTTAAAAACTCATTGGGGCAATAATTATTTTTTTTAGAACTTTATGATTTCGTAATGAATTTAATGTATCTAACACACAGTTCTGCTGCCACTGAATGAATTTTCTCAGATCTCCAACTAACTAAAACAAATAAGTCAAATAGATTTGACATAACGACCATTGAATACATAATGCTTGCAAAAGGGCAAGTAGATAGTCAAAAAGAAAAATAAAGCAACTTAAAATCGCGTTTAATAGTCACAAATATCGAGATAAAATATTTAATATACACATGTATATACATATAAGGTACATAAGTATAAGGTAGTACCTATTTATTATGTGCTGTAAAATGGAATGAATTTATTTAAGGAAAGAATCAATATTTTTTTATTTTGTATGAATTGTCTTAACTTTTTTTTATTGTTAACAGAAAGATTTTTTACATTTTTTTTATATATTTATTTATACTTCTTTTTCTTTAAGATTGCTACTTTTTCCTACTTTTTCCCTCGAGTCTTGCTACTTTTATTCCTACGCCTTGTGACAACACTGGTGGTAAGTTGGAATCAAATTCTTCTCTAGTTATATTTTTCCAAATTTTTGGTGACCTTTCATAATATGAAGTATTGCGCTGTTCATTAACCCTGTTCGCCTTTTTATTCATTTCCATTATATAGGGTCCGCCATCTAACGTTTTTTTTCAACTAGTGCTTATTTCGTGAATGGTAACACCTAGCTCATGTCTGATTTGACAGATAATTAGTTTTATTCTTCCGCTGAACGAATATGGTTGTGTATACGCTTGAACAACGCTGGGAAATATTGCATGCGATCGACTTACAGAAGATGCCGATTTTGCCAAAAAAATCATCTTTGAAGCTCATTTTGATCTTGGCGGGTATGTAAACAAGCAAAATTGTCACATTTGGGGCACAGAAAACCCGCACACATACATTAAAAAGCCGATACACCCAAAACGAGTCACTGTTTGGTGCGGAGGCATAATTGGGCCATTTTTCTTCGAAAATGAGCAAGGAGTGGCCGTTACAGTCAATGGCAATCGTTATCGCGCCATGTTGAACGAAAATTGAAGAGGATGATATTGGCAACATTTGGTTTCAACAGGACGGCGCTACGTGCCACACAGCCGAAGCTACACTCGATGTTTTGCGCCCTGTTTAAAAAAAAAAAAAGTTATTTGGCGGACCCTATAGTAATGATGCACATTTTTAAGCAAATTGAACCGGTTCGTTTCTTAGTGATTTTACTACTTAAAGCTCAAATTCTGTCACATAAAATATTGTCGTCAGTACTCGATCCATCTGCACCAATGTCATCAGCTTGTTCAACGCTGTATGCACTATTTTCTTTTCTGGGATATATTCAATCTTCATATAGCTTGCCAGACATCGCCTTACGAGAATTTACAGTAGATCATTATTTAATTTCATTTGATCTTAACTAAGTTTTATTACGGTACTATTAATTACAGTACATACAATGAAGACAAGGCAAGAAATGTATAACTTTGACAACTAATTAGTCCACTATTCCGTCGGTTACGACTGACCGAATTTCTATTTTATGTGGCAACAAATTTTATTATGCTTACGGGGTAAAGAACTGATATTATGTTAATAAAAGAACTTCGGCGATATTTGGATGCTAGCGAAATTTTCATGTTAAAATGGAAAGAGAAAGCTATACAGGGCGTTTCGCAACTGAAGATTCAGCTATAGAGGACCTTGAAAGAACACAATGCGTCGTTTAGGAGGGAGAGAGTGTTTATAACTTTGGTATATTTCCCTTTAAATAATATAATATAATAGTAATATAATAGTAATACTCTTACTTTACACCCATTAAGGAAATGATGCTAAATCAAGACTACCTTTTCAAGCTTTGAAAAAAAAAATAATTTATTCCTAATTTTTTCAAACTTTTTTTCAACATTTACCGTCAAACTGCATTATCATCAGCTTTAAACACAATGCGATGGTCATCAGCGCTGACAAAATGTCAAAAACGCTTAAGTGCGTTGATCAGGAGAGAAATACAACTGGAGCTATTCTACCAAATTGAGACTTACTCTTATGTGAACCACAAACATCGGAACGAAATTACAGCTAGAGATTTTCGGCCTGCTTTAAGGGGCCCATATACCGCCACGTATGTTGGCCAACTCGATTAGGAAAACGGCGTAACTCCCGGAATATAATACGCCATGAAGGCCGAAGGCACCGACACATTAAAAGGCCTTAACGTGCCGGATACAGCATGCAGTAAAGGCTCACTCTCAATGCCTTTTGTATACTTGTCATGAAGGAAAAACTAAAATTTTATCTTAAACAGGTCCTAAAGCCCAAAACTGTCGCTCCCACAGCAAAGTGAAGTTAAAACAAATTGCAGCCAAATATGTTTTCTTTCTAATAGTTTAAAGCAACTTCTATATGAAAACTCCTGCCGTAAAGCAAGGCAATAAGACTGTGGGTGTCGCTTGCTGACCGGCCCGCTGCTTCCTTTTTTCGACTTAGTTCATGGCTTGTATATTCCGGGTGTTACGACAACGGTGTTGTCACGTAGATTTGATCGTGTGTGGGCCTGTTTGCGGTGTGACACGCAGTGTGTCAAGCGGTTGGACGAAAATCAAATTAGTTTGATTTTTAGAGGCGGGGCTAAGTGTTCGATAACATATTATACCGTGTATGGGTGATGTGTTTCTGATGATTCTGATAGGTGTTTCCGTTCTGATTTTACACAGCATGTATGACAGTGTGTGAAAGAAGAGCTTTCATGTGTGGCACACCAAGTTGGACAACATGTTCGCCATGTATGGGCCGCTTTACAGCCAGCTTGAATTTTTTACAATTTTCAATTGCCCGCTGCAAAACCCTCGAGAATACTTCACAAGCCATGAAAGAGACTCCCTCCCTACCACATGCGAGGCCCAACGTAGTCCTTACAGTCTAAAATATTTGCAGTGTTCTTATGTAAAACTGACAAAAGTTTGATTTGAATAGCTCCTCCGCCCTAAACTGCTATTCACACCGAAAAATGGTGTTCTGATAATCTTAAGCTTGCTTTCTTATCTTGCGAACTGTAATAAAATTTTCATACCTTTCCTAACAAAATTATTTAAAAAAAATTATCTTAGCCAAATGACTACGATTTCTCAAACAAAAATTCTCAGCTGAGTAATCATTGTAATGTCGCTGTGCCGTCATTCGATGCCGGGGCTGGTGATATTGCCTACAGATTCGGACTCCGGCTGCACATACACAAATGCACAGCTGAGAAGTATTGAGCGTAAAATGATAAGGTTACTTTGTAATCAAAACTATTTTATTATTTTGTTAAGGAAGGTATGTAGTAAGTGCAGCCTTTGGGAAGATAAGGAACCAAGCTGTAAATAACTAGAAGACTATTTTCCTGTATGTATAGTAGTTTGGGCTCTATAGCATATATAAAATCAATGTTTGGTACTTTTCCATAAGCACTAATATAGAACATTTTAGAGAACGGACTCCAAACGCACACATATAGGTTTCTGTTTCATGGCTTGGGAAGTATTCTCGAGGGTTTTGTCCGCTGGCACTGTCACTTTGTATTAATGTCATTTGACTTACAATCTCACGGAGAGAAATATTTTTCCACTATTCACAAAGCAATTTTCTTAATTTGGGTTTTCTGACTTAAAGGAAACAATACTTATTTCGGAAAACTAATACTCAATTTAAACTTCAAGTTATCAATTGGAGAAACTCGATATTTACTGATGTTTAGAAATTGTTTCTTATTTTAAACATAGACAAATGTAAATAAATAATTCTTTAGGTAGGCAATTTATTGATTAAATTAAATCTATTATGATTAAAATGAATCGTACTTTGCAGTTTTATAAAATTAAACTTTCTAATAAAACCCAGTACCAAAACCATAAATTAACGATATGATTAAATCAATTCAAACTGATAACCCTTTTCTAGCTTCATGCCAAATTTACTTGCCTCAGTAAACTTTTCTTGAATCGAGTAAGAGAAATAAAAGAAATAAAAATTATAAAGAAGGATGAGCACTTTAAGTGTATTATTATGGGAAATGCGATAGACAACTTCCAGATGAAAAGTATAGCTCTTTTTGAATGTAAACCATATCAAACGCATTTTTTACCAGATGGTTGGAAATGCTCTAAAAATTCAAAACTTTTAAAATATTTCCAGCTTTCTTCAAGCACGCTATATATTTAAACCACCGTAATATGAGGTCTTTAAAAATCATTTAATAAAATAAATATGTAAATACTATTCAGTTGAATGAGGTAATTACCGCATCTCACATTAACTATAAAGCATCGAAGTACAAATTACATTTCTATTATGAAAACATTTTCGAAATAGTAGATATGTGAATAATTATTTTTAAAAATGTCCAAATATATTTATTTTTGATTGAAATTAAAATTATAGAGAATGAACACGTAAAGTGTATTATTATTGGAAATGGGACAAACAACTTCCAGATGAAAACAAGCTTTTTTTTATGTAAACCATGTCAAATTTATTTGTTCCCAGATGGTAGGAAGTGCTCCAAAATTTCAAAACTTTAAAAATAATCCATAATATATAATCTTTACTACTTACCAGAAAATATAAGATTTTTCAAACATTATTCAGTTTTCTTTAGAAAAAAGAACCCAAAAACGTTAGAAGATTGTAATTTCGAAATTTTCACCTTCGTTTCCATTTAATTTGATTAACTGCGTTCGGTTATATATTATCATGTACTGAGCAAGAGCGCCTAAAACTAGGTGTTTTAAAATGCTTCTCTTTCTGTTTAGGAGCAGTAACGATGATAGCATTCAAAAGGGTTTCGTACTTGCTTTTCTGTTATGTCTATGTTAAGAAGAGGAAGTAAATATAATTATATGGAAAACTTTATTTTATAGCATGAATTTTTGGGTGTTGATCAGAAAAATTCCAAACAACTCATATACAATTAAATTTCTGGTATTCTAAGTAAAGTGTTAAAGGCAATATAGTTAAACCTCTGTGATTTAAATTCCAAAGTGTTCTAACGACAGAGCGGACAAGAATATAAAATTTCAACGCATTTTAAATAAATATTTGAAAGAAACGAAAGCTCTATATCGAAGACCGTTACAAATGCTACTCTGTATCAGTACCCGGAATTCTCAATATGGATCTTCTTTTCCTAGTTTAAGGAAATTGACGTATCTTGTTTCGATAAACAAATTTCTGGATTCAGGCAGATAAATTGATAAAATATCCGGTATGATTACGTCAATAATTGACAAACATTAAGCTAAGACTAATAAGTCTATTCTTGTCCCTTATTAAATCAATTCTATAATGGTGAAAATAATCAAGTAAGCGTACTATATTCAAGAAATTAATTTCTGTCATTGATGTTGATTGGACCAAAATAATACATAAAAATTTAAAACGATTTACTGAAAATTAGAAAGCATGTCTCTTTCACAGAAAACTACAATTCATCAAATCTATCCAATTTTACTTAACATAAGTTTACTAAAACTGAGTGCAAAAAGTGCAAAACGTAAATACAATTTGCTTGACTGAAAACCAATAGTCTATTTTCTTAGTTTATGACGAGTTTTTCTTGATTAAATCTAACTTTTCGTTCCGTGCTTTTGCAAGCTTATTATATAATTTTCTTTTGTTCCCAAAACTGAAACTTCTTCATAAGCTATTTAGTGAGTGTTACCTTTAGACACCTTACAAAAGCGACAAAAGTGCTTAGCTTCTCAAAAACCCTAAAATTTCGTTCAAAGCAAGGTCGTCACATTTTCGATAATCTAATAATTTCGTAGCCGCTGCCTTAAATAACTTGCAATAATAATGTTTTATAATTTCGATATAATAACTTCGGATAAAGTTGGGAATGAATAATAGACCGCTGTTATTGGGCCTGCATGGGGACCAATTCAGTTGTTTATCTCACAATCTTTTAAAAGACCACAACTTTTTGGTGATAAATTTATTGTAATTTTTATTAATATTTTATTAAATTATAATTTTTTATTATTAGTTAATTGTAAAACATTTGGCATCTTAAAAGACTTTCGGGATTGTTATTTAATAATAATAATATATATAATTATATACCTATACAAAGTTTTTTATATCGGGATTATCTACAACCATTTCTACATGTGAAACAATATCATTAATTTCGATATGAACATTAAAAATCTTTAGATTCGCGAAATAATCAGTTCTTTCCAAATATTTTAAAAAATCTAAAAAATCTAACGAATATTAACAATAATGTACCTATTAGTCTTTCAATTTCAAGACGAACCTTATCATCTTTTATAAGAAGTAATAATATTGTCTTTTAAGAACGTGGATATTGAATTAGTGATACATTTTTTTATCTGATATTGCAGATGGAATACCTCCTTTCAGGTTAAATTATCCTTAGAGAGGCTATTGTAAGAAAAGAAAAGGAAGATTCAATGAGTTTTTGGAAAGCAACTTCTTTGTCTTCCTTATTTGAAGCCGTACTACCATGACTACCATGATATCGTGAACAGCCTTTTTCATTCGAAACTCTTTAAGTTTCCATACATTCAGATTTACTCTGAACAGCATTCTGTGTTCCTTTAGATTAAACACTAGTTATAGGTATTATACATGAATTTGCAAAGGCCTTTTGCAGCACTCCGAAGATGACTTGTGCAAAATGATTGGATACATTCAGAAACACAACGCCTGTATGGTGAATATGACTTTAAATTGTGCACGTTTTTTAAACTCAAAAATTTCCCTAAAATGACTCTTACAAGTAAAACTATCCATATTTAACGTACGAAAGGATGTAATATTGTAATATATATAATTATCTACATTAATTTTCAATTGTTTATAAGTGTTGAAAACTTAGAGCTTTTGAAATCTGTGGTTAAATAATAAATATCATAAAATTATATTTGAATAAATGTCCATACCAAAATTAATTCATTTGGATATGACAACTGAAATATGTGGTATAGTCTAAAATAACAAATTAATTCTTTCAAAAAATTAATAAATTTATATTTAAAGGAATATATGTAAACTATAAAATTATTCAACGTTGTAATTATGATATTTGAACCAATACTTATGATAAGATCTTGAATTGTTGACATTGTTTTGATTTTTGTTTTAATGTTTATTGAAATACATATCTCAACATCAGCATCATTATAAATGTATGTTTTACAAGTAGGAATAAAGATTGTGTATATTAATAAACGACAATTACGAATGTAGATTCTAATAAATTTCAAAACGGAATATTAAATTAATTTTGTATAAATTATCACTGATATATCAAGAGGAGTCTCAGCAAGTTTCAATTTAGATACCCAGCGATCCTGTAGGCAAAAAATTTACTATACATTGTAAAAAATATTAGGACTATTCCCTAAAATGTAGTGAATATTCCCTAAAATTTAGAGGAAAAGAACCTACATTTTAGGATATATTCCCTAAAATATACGGAATATTCCCTAAATTTTCATTAAAATGTAGGGAATAGTTCCAACATTTTAGGGCATATCCCTTACATTTTAGGGAATATTCCTTAATCTTATCGAAAAATACCTAAGCTATGTGGCAACAATTTGTGCAATTTTTTTTATTGTGTACGTAGATTTATGTCCTGAAGTGAGAAAATTCAAGTAAAATTAACTTAAACCTAGAACATAGACCATATTAGAGATATCTAGCGTAAAAGAGAGAAACCCAGTGGTGGGATTCAGCCGGTTCGCACCGGTTCGCTAGAACCGTTTCGTAAAAGGTTTCCAAGTTCGGCGAACCGGTTGTAAAAAATAAAAAATGTATACTTTAAATTTCATAATTACTTCATAAAATTATTCGGAAAAAAATACAACAGCAAAATAGACATACGATATTGATATACGACATTTTATCACTTTTATATGCGCATTTTGTACATAGGTACAGAATTGTATTGACCTTAAATACAGCACCATGATGAAGATATGCGTTTGTAGACGTAACCTTACCATTTAACGCTCAATAATTCTCAGCTGAGTAATAGTCGCAATAGTGTATGTGCGTCCGGAGTTCGAATCTGTAGGCAAGCAGATACATTCGATTTCATCGGACCACGGCAGACGACACTCGCAGTCAGCGTTGTCAGATTGACGATTTTATCGTCATTCTGACGATTTCTGCATCGAAAATTTTAATGCCGATTTTGTTTCTCCAAACGACGATTTTATAACAATTGTAAGCTTTGGTCATTTTTGACCTTGAAGTATATACCGAAACAAAAAATCTCTGTCCTGAAGTTACCGTACGTACATGCCAAAATGTAAAATTTTTGATCTGGAAATACATTCTGAAATAAGAAAAATTTCGACCTAACTATAACTGCATCTGCATAGCATTTATAATTACGATTTAATTTACCATTTTGTGAGAAACAGTAGTACCAACACTATGTCGAAGGGAATAGAAAAATGTTTCAAAATAATAGGTAAATTCTTAATTTCTATAACTTCTGATATTCTCGAACTATGTTTTTAAAATAAGAATATTACGACGACGAATTCTGAAAATGATATGAACACTTCTTCTATTGGTATTATATTCTGTTGTTATTCTTTTATTATTCTTATTTGTTTCGTTCCCTTAATAAAGTGCATAATACAAAGGATGCATTTCATTTAATATGTATGACGATTTTCACTCTCATTTGACGATTTTTTTAAATGCAGCTCGTAAAACCGCAGTAAAAATAGTGGATTTTATTGCAAATGATATTAGAAATGAAGTATTTGAGAAAATAATTGCAAATAATTTGAAAATATGTTTGATTATTGACGAAGCTTCAACAATATCCTCCAAACCAGTCATTATAATTTTTTTAAAAGTTGAAGATTCTGTTACACCACCAACAATTTTCTTAACTCTACTTGAATAAAACAAACAAGATGCAGAAACTATATATCGTTCTTTGATGAAAACTTTAAATAACAATGGATTTACTTATAATTACTTGAAAGAAAATTTAGTTGGATTTTGTTCAGATGGAGCAAATGTCATGCTAGAGAGAAATCTGGAGTCAGTACGAGAATTTCAAATGAAATTCCAAATGTATTAATATGACATTGTTTAAACCACCGTCTCCAACTTGTTTTGGATGATTCTATAAATGAAATAAAGCAAGCAAACCATTATAAAATTTTTATTGACAAATTATACACTATTTTTCATCAATCCAATAAAAATCAAATCCAGCTTTCCGAAATATCAAAGGAACTAGAAATCGATATTATAAAGATTGGAAGAGTTTTCGGACCAAGATGGGCACCATGTAGTTTAAGATCAACCATAGCTGCTTGGCGTGCTTATCCTGCTTTACATAATTATTTTTCATCAAATGAAAAATACATGGGTACGGCTATAAGACTGGAAAATAAATTCTTTATCTTTAATGATTGACATTTTAAATGAAATTTCTATTCTGTCAAATGCGCTACAAGCTAGAAATGTGGACATAATTAAGGCCGAAAAACATGTTCTAAGGTCAATTAATTTTTTTGAAATACTCCAAAAGGAAAAGGGTGTATACGAAAACAAAATCGAAAATTTAATTACCTCAGAAGCTTTTAAAACCATCAAATTTATAGAAAATAGTAAATTTTTTGGACTTCCACGCTCTAAACTTATATATAATATAGTACTTAATTTAAAGAAAAGGCTAATGGATTGCGACCATATAAAATCAAATTGTGCCCAAGGCAGCTGTAAATTAGAATTTCTTAATATATTAGAACCATCTAGGTGGAATATTGAAGAAATAATTGTTCCGTGGAAGGCAGCTGAAGAAAAATTAAACACTTTTAATAACATTTTTAATTATAAAATTGATACAAATGATTATAGAGATTTGGTAGAAAATTTCTTAAAAGATACGCAGAACTATATGGTCCCGGAAAGTATTAAAAAAGCAAAAAGTATTATAAGAACCATTGCTGTAAGTTCCGCAGAAGCAGAAAGGGGATTTTCAAAAATGAACCAAATATGTTCAGATAAACGGAACCGTTTAACTGTGCAAAATATTTCCAACGTAATGACTATTAGTCTAATGGCCTACCACTTATCGAATGGGATTCCGTCCCCTTTGTAAAGAAGTGGTTGAAAATTAATCATTCAGCCGATGATACAAGGGTTAAAAAAAACAAATTTCAGAAGCAGATGAAAATCAAAAAGCTATATGGAAATATTTAAAATTTTAAGTTTATCGTTGTTTTTATAAAATTTACTTTCATGTACAATAAATAAATTCTTTTTTAATTTAGAAAGCTTTAAAAATTTTTTAATAACAGTCTCCCAACCACATTTTTTCGTAGCGAACCGGTTGTAAAATTATTAGAATCCCACCACTGGAGAAACCCAACATGCGACAATATAAGAGGAAAAAAGAATATTTGTGGTTCAAATAAATTGAAAATTTTTTACGAGAATTAACTCTCTTAATTGTTTTTTGTGCATAATTGTTAAATATACTATTCTGCTTTGTATTTCAACAACTTTCAACGGAATATTACAATTTCTGGTCGGTGAAATATCGGGAGAAAAAACAAGTACTATTATAGTCAAATAATTAAGAAGAGCGCTACGAAAAATGAAAAAAAAGAACTCGACGTTATTTGGTAGATCTAGGCTTTATCATTCTAAAGTAATCTAAAGAAATGAGAATACATACTAACAGAAATGTGATTTAAAAAACTTCAAGTTTTACTATTTTTTACAAGTTTCCGAGTTAATATCTCCATTCCAAAATATTTTTTTTTTTTAATTTTTGCCGACGTTAGTTACTAGACTTCTTCATTACCCTTAATTTAAGAAATAAATCATTATCCTGCTACAAATAGTTTGTCAGAAATTCGCATTGATAAATGTACGAAACTTGCAAAACTTACTCATAACATGTGTGTGACTTTCTCCTTAAGTGTATCTCATTTTGCCGGAATAAAATTTTCAAAAATCCCAATCGACCTAATATTTGAGAAATTGTCATTAAACATTTTTTTATACACGTAATTGATAAGTGTTTACCAAGAAGCGTCCTAAAGGTATACGATAAAGTGGCCATCTCTTTAATGTTCCATTCACAAGTTTTAATATCCTGCCTTCTAAAACATTTTGATACAGACCATTTCCATTCCACAGTAATCCAATGTTCTTGATTTATTTGAATCCAGATCATGTGGTCGGCACAATTTTCTTCTGAAACTAGAACGGAGGGTAGAATCCTTAATTACTGGAAAAGTTAATTAGGATTGTATATTATATGCATACATACATATGTATATTCACCGGATAAAGTTGACTCGCAGTCATGATGAAGGGATTCAATGCTTTCAAAATCATTTAGATGTTTACTTTCCCATGGCTGTTCCCCCAACCGTTTAAGTTTTTATATATTATAATGAAACTTAGTATAGAAGAGTCCTGCAGGTGCTTTTCATTGTCTACCTGACAAGTATGTTTCCTTTTTAAATAACTTTTATCAACTCACAAACTCCTGACTAGAACAACTTTGTATCTGATCACCTGAGCATCTGAATGCCTGAGCGAATTTTTTTTAGGGTAGTAAACGTGGATGGATTTACATGAATGAATTGGGAGCTTTTCAATGGGGTAAAATTTTCTCATGTTTTGGTGGTTTTGCGGTGGGGCTGGTAACTAGCACCCTTGGGGTTCTTTAATTTGGGCCGTGTGTGATATGAGTCGAGATTTGAGGGTCGAGATAATAGAGTCGAGATTTGAGCGTCAAGAGTTGTCTTAAAAGAGTTAAAAAGGATAAAAATAGTTAAAAAAGTTACAAAAGTTTAAAAAGTTAAGAGAACGTTAAAAAAGTTTAAAAAATTAGAAAAGTTAAAAAAAAAATTAAAAAACTTAAAAAAGTTAATAAAAGTAAAGAAAAGTTAAAATTAAATCGTGATTCGAGAGTCAGGAATGGAGTGCGGAGAGAGTATATATAATTAATGACTAAAACGTAGAAAATAAATTATATGAAAAAACTTTTAAAAGAAATAATTTTCGTAAATAAATTGCACTAAAAAGTAAAAAGTAATTTTTTCTTTCTCAGTAAAAAGAAAGAAAGAAAGAAGAAACGTTTCATTGCAAACTAACTAATTCTACAACTCAGATTAAATCTTAAAAGTTTGGGCATTTGCAGTTAGAAAATTGTGATTATATGTAGATATGGTTGCCCTTTTAAGATTTAATCTTAGTTGTAGCAGTTTTTGTTTTGCAACGAAACTTCTCTTGCATCACTTAGATAGAAAAAAACTATTTTTTTACTTTTTAGTGCTATTTATTTACGAAAGTTTAAATTCATGTATTCCAATAATTAATTGATTTAATTAATTTTTAATTTATTTAAAAGCACTTACCTCTGCTTCTTTTGGGAAAACTTTCACAATTCCGTCTTAGTTCGAATTGTTGCGGCCTAGATTTAAGCTTCTTTTTATAAATGTATTGAGCTAAAATACCTGCGAGTTCTATTCTCTTTTCTTCATTTAATTCATTATTGTTCTTGTAGAATGGTAGTTTAGATTGTGTCCACTCTCTGTTGGCTTTAAGAGCGATTGGACATCTTAACGAAGTATATTCACCTTAAACACTACAAATATATCAATGTTCGCATACATATTCAACAGAAGAACAATGTGAAGATGGGGATGTTTTCTTTATTTTTAACCCATTGCTCAGACGCTAAGGGTTACTGAAAATGTACTCTGGGTACAAAAATAATTATCATTATCTCTGCGATGTAATCCTGAATATAAAATGCTCTTCACAATCCATTCCAAGATTTTAAAAAATTCCTGAGTAGGTAATCACTTACATTAGCCTTCTGCCATTAAAGTGATTTCTGTTAAAATCCTAAATTGATTAAAGCAGGAAATAACAAATCTGAATGATATGAGTTCATTGAATTCGAAATATGGATGTTTATTTTACGGTGTACAATGTTAGAATTTTTTTTATATGTACTGACGTTGTTATTATAAACACATGACCTCTAATGTGCTGATAATATTCCTCGAAATTCCATTAATCGAATTAATTCCATTAAGTCGAACACAATAATAAAATAATACAATAACTACAATAACACTTTCCACACTCATTTTTCAGCTTTAACAAATACACACATTTACCTATGTACTTTTTAATAAGATTAGAGCATCGAAGATAATTTTATTTTATTTTATTTTTATTTTAATAGTCAATTTTTAATTACTTACCACCGACTTAAACTGAGAAAAAAAAATGATTTACATTTAGTTATCTTCTGTAATTACATACGTCCAACTTAAAAATTGAAGTTTTGTCGATCGCGTTCTACTTTGAAATCTTAGATCATATAAAGGAAGGATAGGCTATGAGAAAGAAAAATTTAAGCATTTTTCTTCATATAGAAGAATTACATCGATGTGTTTGTTTAGTCATGGAAGTAGTAAACTACGATATTTTCAGAGGGGCACATAATTTAGTGGTTGACATTTTATTAAATAATTGAAGAATTATAATTTTCTGTCACCGTTATTCGAATTATTTTTCAAAACAAAAACAAACAAAAAACTATTTGCGGTATAAGCATAAGGAAAAGTACATAGCCTAATATGTATTTAAATTTGTTATTATTCTATTCTATTTTACTCATTATAACATTCGATGTGCATCTTATGAATAATTTATTTGATAAAGAATATTATATGTATGTTTATATAATTATTGTGCATATTGAGCAAAGTAGAATAGGTCCTTCTTCTCTTTAGCCAAGTTAAAATGGGTTCTTTTCTGCTTATGCACATTGTGACTTCTTTCCAGGGACCACTACGGGGAGGTTAGAGTTAGCAGAATTAGGTTCACGTATCCCCAGAATGCAATATACAAAATAAATATTTGTAAATGCCTCCCGGACGAATCGTGTACCTCATTTAGTCCCCAGTGGCCCCAGTAGCTTCTAATGCTTTTGGCATCTTATGTTAAAAAAAAAGTTGCGAATAAAACTAATCCGGCCAATAACTTCAAGCCATTTTTTACACAGGAACTTATCTTTAGGAAACCTAATTTGCAAAATTTGGAAAAATAAAAGTAAACTTGCGAATAAACGAAATTTAATAGAAAATACTCATTATATCGCAACATTTTTAAATTATTTTTTAAATTTAAAATTTTTAAAATTTTTAAGAATCTTCCAAATGCCCCATTTAATTGCTGATAATATTTCTTGTCGTTGCCTTTGCTTGACTGACATCAAACAAGACACCCGATGACAATTCAATTGTAAGCAAACAAACCGGCATTGGAAAACGTTAATTTTTTTACCACGGCTGTTTATTTTTATAACTATTTCACTTTTATTTTACTTAAAACACTATAATTTATTAGTAAAACTTTTAAACTTCCTTGAAAAATCCTTTCTCACGACACAAACTCCGCTT